>JASANE010021286.1:0-38345 GCA_030248225.1 Trileptium ribeirensis
GTATTGCTCAAATTGCATTAAAACAACCACAACAACTCACACTTCGTCATCACCGACAAATTATGTCGACTTTCGCGGGCCTCCATCGGATTGTTGAATCGGAAGACAGTGGTATTTGCCGAGGATCACGCGGTTGCCCGTGTGGAGAACGGTCGGCTCGAGAACCGGTTGACCGTTGAGATAACAATCCGCTCCGGCTTTCGGAACTAGCGTTACTATTCCTAAAAAACTCATAAAAAAGGTTAATGAAGAACAATTCGCTCCGAGCTTCGTGACTAGCGTTACGATTTCACCAAAACGCATAAAGATGTTAAAGAAATAATAAATTATAACAGCTACACAATGACAACAGATCAAACATAAGTTTACAGGATATCCACACACAAAATATTATGTCACGGCGTCTAACTAAGTTGCAAAAATAGATATTTCATCCTTTCAAAATGAGGTATCGCGCGAGTCAATCTGCCCAGCCAAAGTTGAGTTACACGTGTCATATTAACAAACAATAACGGACATTGTCGAATCTCACCACTATTCCGTCATATAAGAATTAGTCTTTTCTTCGTTCGTTTCACTGAATACACTGAAAATTGAATAAACATTAAAAATTATTGACGAGATTTTTTAATATTTTTGTATTTTTAGCTTCCACATTTGGTCAACTTGAACGAGGATCCGTTGATGTCGGAATGTTTGCTGTACTATTTGAAAGAAGGTGTCACCAAGTACGTCACTATGTGTTATTGCATTTACAATTTGGGATTTTTTCTGTTATGGGCGCAATGGATGTTCAAGTAGTTATTTAGAACTACAAGTGTTGGAGGATGAAAAAAAGTTTCGGCACTCGAAAAAGGAATTGCCATCTCATGGTATCTATGTATATTTCAGTTGCGCGGTAGGAACGGTATCGAATTTAAGAAAAAATTACTTAGGACATTTCGTATTTGTGGCATTGATGATAGTACCCCATACTTCTACCATAAACTATATATACGTATTTATGGGTACCTATTGTTAAACTGTCTACAATAATCCGTGTTTGTTCTTGGTCAATCCTCAAACTTTCGTAAAGTTTGCGACTATCACCTCGTCAGCAGTTGATTTTTTGCCAAGTGTTTTACGATATTTTCGTTAAAAACTTGTCTTTATTTCTGTCTGTGGGTGTATAAAAGTAAATTATTGTGTTGTACGTTCTACGTATTGCCACGACTTGCCAGTTGTACACAATGTTCAATTGGTTACATTAAATTATTTTTCTGTTTCCCAGCACCAATATCATCACTGTATATATTGTTTTTAGGGTTGGCATGGCGGACGCACCAGTACGGCAAGATATTCAACTAAGCGGACAGTATTTGCTACAAGAGCATTGTGAATTTGAAAACTGTGAAGGTAGGGCGTTTTTGACAATTCATTGTTTTTTCAATTGTGCTTTTATTTGCAATACATACATGGAAATAGTAATAGTCTTCCTGGTGCCCGTAATTGGTTTGTTGGGAATCTAGCCAATCGGCAGAAATTTAGGTGGTGGCTAAATTGAGCGTCACCATTGAGAGTTCTTCGTGTGATTGATGCGAAGTTTTTTTAATTTTTGCTCTAATTTTGAGCTCAAATTTTGATCAATATTAGAAATCATTTTTTGCATTTTTGGTAGATTTGAACGTGTGAACACTGTCCATATGTTTCTAGCATGTTGCCTTGGCCAATCAGGCACAAGGAATAGAATTTCAAAAATTTTTAACTCAAATTTTGAATCATTGTGATTTCCAATATTTTTCTATTAAAAATTAATATTAAAATTTAAAAAAAAAAGTTTTGTGAACGCACGTTCAGCCTAAGCCTGCCTTACGGTTGAACATCACACATTTTTGCTCTACGATACTCATATCAAAAATTTTCTGTTACTTGTCAATTAACTTGTGTTGAAAACTCTTTCAGCATAGTTTCTATAAAATACGCCGAAAAAATTTTATTCTTATATTGTTTGGAGCAGTTGCCTTGGCTGTCAATTTATATTTTCGGACATCGTCCAAGTGTGTCGTTAGACGCCGTGACATAATATTTTTTGTGTGTGGATATCCTGTAAACTTATGTTTGATCTGTTGTCATTGTGTAGCTGTTATAATTTATTATTTCTTTAACATCTTTTTATGCGTTTTGGTGAAATCGTAACGCTAGTCACGAAGCTCGGAGCGAATTGTTATTTCATTAACCTTTTTTATGAGTTTTTTCAGAAATCGTAACGCTAGTTCCGAAAGCCGGAGCGGATTGTTATCTCAACGGTCAACCGGTTCTCGAGCCGACCGTTCTCCACACGGGCAACCGCGTGATCCTCGGCAAATACCATGTCTTCCGATTCAACAATCCGATGGAGGCCCGCGAAAGTCGACATAATTTGTCGGTGATGACAAAGTGTGAGTTGTTGTGGTTGTTTTAATGCAATTTGGGATTTGGTTTGGACCTACAAGATGTTACTCCACATTGTTGTAATACCTGGACAAGACCCACGGATGCTTGTATTGTTTCATGTCGAGGTCATGGTTGATTGAAAATTGAAGAAGAAATTATGATGTTATTTGTTCTTTTATACGTTTGCATTTGGCAGAGTTGCGTTTGTTGGGTGTTATTTAAAGACATCATAATCACTTTGCAAATATGTGGCAAAAATATTATTCATATGAAATTACATGATGTAGATTTTGGAACATTAGCGCGGTCATAGACTTACGCCACGAGTAGCCCTTCAATACAATCTCGGTTAGATGAGTGAAGACATATCTGCAACGAAGGCTGGAGCCCGGTCAATATCTGAATAGATTGTTTCAGCCGAAGACCAACCAATCGACTGGTACTATGCCCAGCATGAACTGCTCGAGAAACAAGGCATCGACCTGAAGCTGGAAATGGAAAAGAAGTAAGGATTTATTTTAGCTGACCGCGGCTGTCTAATCACGGTATATCCAATGGTTTGGCTCAAATGGTCTTCACAATGCACTCTAACTGCAAGCGTGTTGCAAAGACTGTTTCTGGATTCGTCAAACTAAATACAGTACTAGCCAGAAATGACGGTCGTATTTCGAGCGAACGAGCAGTGTTATAAACGTTTTGAACAATATTCGCTCATCGAGCAAGGAGCGAGCGAATATCATACGCCCAGTGAGCGAACATCGAGCGAGCAACGGTGATTTCTTAGTGATTCGAGCTATTCTTAGTTACATTTGGAACAGCTGATTCTGTCAAATTCGGCTTCCTCTGTGGTAGTGAGCGAACATCGAGCGAGAAACGGTGATTTCTTAGTGATTCGAGCTATTCTTAGTTACATTTGGAACAGCTGATTCTGTCAAATTCGGCTTCCTCTGTGGTAGCAACAGCGTCACTGAAAAGTAAAAAACATCAAACGCCAATAGGCAATTGTTGCGGGCTATAATTGACTAGTCTCATATCTGTCTTTTTATATACTGGGCCCTATCTCTCCTCAAAATGGTTTTTTCCAGTAAGTTGTTTCCTAAACTACTACATTACCCATATTGGTGGGCTGTGGAAGGCACAAATTTCATGTGGGATTGAATTGGACACAATCTTTTGAGGGTTAAATGTCTCAAACTCTCTTGCTCGTTTGCCTAAACTACATTAGTAGACACACTGGTGTGCACCGAACTCGAGTCATATACATTAAGTTATAGCTTTTATTAATTAAAGTTACGTATTGTTACTATTATTTATTTATCTCTTTTTGTTAGTATAATGATTTACTATATTTTTTGTAAATTCTATTATAGGTTGCTCGAAATGGAAGAACAAATGCGAAAAGAAAAATCTGAGTTTATGATGGCGATGGAGAAACAGCGAAAGGTATGAATAGCAATGAATAATTGACGTTGACGACAATTTTGTCTTCCAGACTAAAGCCTTGGAAAGACTCTGTCACGAAAACGTTCTACCATTATAATATCACTATTAGGTGGGGTCATTTCGTCTCTGGCGTCATTTTGTTTATGGGGTCATTTCGTCTATGGGATCATTTCGTCTGTGAGATCATTTTGTCTATGGGGTCATTTCGCCTATGGGGTCATTTCGTCTATGGTTTCATTTCATCCATGGGGTCATTTCGTATATTTAATCATTTCGTCTAAGGGATCATTTCACATTTGGGGCATCTCGTCTATGGGATCATTTCGTCCAGTGATACAACCAGAAGTCTATGATAACCGACTAAGCTGGAGTGTGTGACACTCTTCAGCTTTGCCTTGTTCACGTCCGTGTTATTCGGGATTGTTTTCGGCTTTAGTGAACATATTTTAAGGTTATAACCCATGGCAGAGGCTGCGGATCGAAAAACGCATAATCACTACAGGAGCTACAACTTTACTTCTTACGCATTTTTGTCAGAGCAGCGCTGTTTATGGAGTTATACCTCGAAAATGCAAAATTTTCATATTTTTAACAAAGTTAGTTTTTTGCTTGTTAAAAGTTGTAGACGGCTTGATTATCAAACCGTTGGTTTCATTGTTTATAACCCACGTTGGGTATGTGGTTAGCCCTATGAGACGGAGTTAAATTTACTAAATTTTGGGACGACAAATCGGCATAAGTCTAATATCGGGGCCCAAGAAATGAAAAAAATTTTTTGCTCCGATTTGCCTAAAATTTTGCATACGGGGGTTTTCCAGTATGGGGAATTCATTTTTGACACTTTTAGCGAAAAAAATTTTTTGACCAAAAAAATTTTTTTTGACCCAAAAAATTTTGAAAAAAATTTTTTTTGCCGAAATTCACCCAAAACCATTTTTTGATGCCAACAGAAAAATCAACATATTCAACTTACTTTTTGGATTTGATGCAGTGCAGCTTGGTGAGCGCAACTAAGCAGCATCTCTTAAATTTCGTCGAGAGTCTTTATTTTTTTCTCACGCTTGCTATCTGGCTTTGTAATTGTTGCCTCGTCTTCTCACATTTCGTTTACTTTTTCTCACGCTAGCTAATTTTGTAACACTTTCATCGTTTACCGCCTGCTTAGTTTTTGTTTGGATCCGAATGCTTTTTGGAAATGGATGTTTTTGAGATAACAGAACAGCTAAGGGACGAACGAGCTGCCGTTGCATTTTTGCAGCGGCATAACATCATACACACTCAAGTAGAGTGTCCGGTTTGTGCACGTGAAATGACGATGACACGGGATGCCTGTGTGGCTGGTTTCAAGTGGCGTTGCCCCCAAAAGCATGCCAAGCAAAGTATTTTGACCAACAGTTACTTCGCAACCACCAGATTGCCGCCAAAGAAGGTCGTCATGCTGATCTACTTCTGGGCCGCGGAGGTCAAATACAAGCAGATTGAATTCCTCGTAAACGTGGCGCACAAGGATGGTTATTGATTACATGCAGTACCTCCGTGATATCTGTAGCTGGAAGCTTTTGCAAGATCCAGTTCGCCTTGGCGGTCCCGGGGCTGTCTGCCAAATAGACGAGAGCGTCATGGTCAAACGGAAATACAACCGCGGCAGACTGCAGCGTGAACGATGGGTCTTCGGCATATATGATGTCCTTGTAAAGGAGGGCTATTTGTGCTTTGTCGACGACCGTTCTGCAGCAACCCTGCTACCGATTGTCCAACGAGTCATCGCGCCGGTCCCCAGCCACTTGGATGAATTCATGTGGCGCCAACGCTACGGTCAAACATTTCAACTTGCATTCCTCAACATGCTGCGTCATATTGCAGAGAGGAATCCCTGCAATTAGCTAAGACAGCCAGCAACGCAGCGCCCAGTGGGTGGTAGGACGGGGTATGGGGCGGAAACTCCGCCAAGCAAAGATTTGCTTGACTGTCCCAAGCCAGCAAAAGGAGGAGGGACGCCCGAATTCCAGCTCTATGTTCGCAAAGTGTATTATGAAGAAGGACTCTCGACGAAATTTAAGAGATGCTGCTTAGTTGCGCTCACCAAGCTGCACTGCATCAAATCCAAAAAGTAAGTTGAATATGTTGATTTTTCTGTTGGCATCAAAAAATGGTTTTGGGTGAATTTCGGCAAAAAAAAATTTTTTCAAAATTTTTTGGGTCAAAAAAAATTTTTTTGGTCAAAAAATTTTTTTTCGCTAAAAGTGTCAAAAATGAATTCCCCATACTGGAAAACCCCCGTATGCAAAATTTTAGGCAAATCGGAGCAAAATTTTTTTTTCATTTCTTGGGCCCCGATATTAGACTTATGCCCGACAAATCTTGTCGCTTTTTCGAATTTAGATGTTTGTAGGACCTTAGAATATATCTATAGATTTTCCGTTGTTTAATACAATAAAATCAGTGCTGTATTTGTGCAACATGCCTCAAATACGGCAAGTCCGGGACCTGTCATGCAGAAAAATCATTACTTAGCTTATAATAATTTTTCTTCTAACCTGATCTAACCTGACCCACCGGAATGAAGGGCCTCCATCATGTTACACAGTTTGCGCCATTGGTTGCGGTCGTTGGCACACGTGATCATCTCCTGGACTGGGTTGGCTTTCCAGCGTGCTCTTGGGATGAAGCGGAATGCGTTCTCCATGTCTCGCGCAGCTTGTTGTTTCCTCGTTTGGACGGCTCGTACCCTTGGTCTTTTCTTTAGAATTTCGACTTTTTGGTCATTCAAGAAAAAAATATAAAGGGTGCTGCGATTGTATTGGATGACTAAAATAACCGTAACGTTGCCGTTGAAGCATTGCCGGTGTATTATTGCTGTCATAAGACTTAAATGGCGCTCAGGGCGCTCGTGATTATTAGAAATATTTCAGTAAAAATGGCGATCATTACTGAAACTTGAAATAATGTCATGTAAACAATAATTTTAGTTGAACCATTATAAGTATAAAACGATTTACGTTGGAGCGTGGTACTAGCGAGCGAGCAGTCACTTTTGACTAGTACTATACCTTTCATTGTGACACTACTCATGATTCGCCAGAAATGACTGCCGACGCTCGAACAAATGAACGAGAGTCGAACAGTAATCAAATATACAGTACCTCTTGACGCAGAACCGTTTTGCTGTTGTTTGATCCAAGGTTGGGAGCGCAACGATCAAAAGGCCACTGACACCATCAATAATGTCAATCAGGCACTTGAGCACTTTCTTCGGGTTCGTGAACAGTACTGGTGGACTTGGGGTGTTGACGCCAGTCTTTTGTGATGTCACTGTGCAGCATTCCGTCAGTATGTTCACCACCGTTTCGTCGTCGTTGTTGCAGAAGCGACTCTTTGCATCTATTTCAGGTTTGAATTGGTTTCTACGCTACCGTAATAGCCTTGTTCTTCTGCTTGCGGTAAGAGTGATATGGCTCTTCTTTCGAATATTATCAGTTTTCCTTCAAATCTTAGTGGTGCGTTGCTACGGCGAATGTGGTGTCCCTTGTACCTTCCCACTTGCCTCGTGTATGGAATTTGATTGCCGGTTTGACAGCACTGTAAATCAACGGGCAGTCTACCTTCTTCATTTCGCTTTCAGCTTTGGCAAGCTGGTCTGCCTGTTCGATTTCATCTACGCCATAGTGATCAGGAGTCCAATGGAACTTCACCCCTTTTCTGCCACCTCCCGTGATTTCCTGCAACTGCTTCCATCGTCCGTATTCCATCGTTTTTGGCGTGTGAGCCCCTGGATAGCACTTGAATAGCGGAATTAGAACCATGCACGCCATAGTGATCAGGAATCCAATGGAACTTCACCCCTTTTCTGCCACCTCCCGTGATTTCCTTTAACTGCTTCCATCGTCCGTATTCCATCGTTTTGGGCGTGTGAGCCCCTGGATAGCACTTGAATAGCGGAATCAGAACCATGCATGATGTTGCGAGATATCACGATTCTCCAGGTTGCTTAAAGTGTACTGTACATCAGTATCGATGGCCTGTAGTTTTAATGCATAACTCGATGTAATCTTTCCCGTTGCGTGGGCAATTCCATATTGGAGCCATGTTCTTGTATTAGCAGTTGTCCGGATTCACCTTCTTTGATACCATCTTTAGCAGATCCATGAGTCTAATAGGTGAGGTCTGTCTTAGGTAACTGTTTCAACATTTCTTCTGCGATTTTGCCCAGAATACCATCACCGTCACTTCTGCGACGCTTATTGATCACTTGGTCCTTGACCTCAACGAGCCAGTCAGCCATGGAGAGAATTTGAATGGAGCAAATATTATCCGCGGTGGTTTGTAAAGACCCGCTTGTGTGACAACAGCTTTCGCATCCTCATGCCAATTTGACCCTCGCGTTCTCTTTACGGATGTAACGTTATCCATGTCAGCACGTCTAAGATTGTTTTCAGGTAGCCACTGCGATTTCTCGCGTTTCGTCGCCATACGAAGAAATGGCAAGTATTTTTGCCTTTCTTCAGCCCAGAAATAGCATCTGTTAGTACCCTCTGATCGTATCTTGAGGGTCCTAACAGATGCCCATCAAGATACGATGCTCTTCAGCACGTATCTTGATAGGCATCAAGTCAGCCTGTGTTAGCACGCAGTCATTCCTTGTTCCCATAACCGCGCCTGTTATGTGTAGATGGCCTGTGTTCCGTCTTTACCGTTTCAGTATGGTCTGTGCCGGGTCCTCAAGCAGCTAGACTGTATTTTGTCATAGTCTGAACAAATCCCATGCATAGTAAACGGATATCTTCTCTCTTGCTTCTACAGCTTTTGCTGGTGAGGCATTTGAGACCTGAATCACGCTGTTTCATTTTAGCGGCAATTTTTTTCTGCGTTGCCTTTAATTGATCAAAATGTAATTCCATGAAAAGTCGGCGTTTTGGTGAAGTTCAATCGTTCCACACACAGCATGAGAGTTGAGGTACCACGTTCTTTTATTTGTTCCACATGGTGAAAAGGGTTTGTTCCGCTTTCTCCATTTTATTTCCTTCAGCCCTCTCCACGACTGGGTGCAGAGCTTTTTGCATGCTTTCTTCAGCATTGGCGATATTTGTACCAAAACGCGAAATCGTCGCGAACACCGAGCACTTCACTTCTTCAAAAAATCCGAGACTAATATCGTTGATGAATATAGCAAACAACGCAGCGACACAACCTTGTGACACTCTTTCTTCAAACTTGCGGTAAACGCTTATGGCTCTGCCTAATTTGACCTATTGCTATTCGATCTGACAGGAATCCTTTTATCCAGTATAGCATCCTGCCTGGTATGCCAAGTCCCTTTAGTTTTTACAAGCAGCTTTTTCTTCCATACTTTATCGGAGGCCTTGCAAAGTCAATCAGCCCTATTGAAGTAGGCTCCATTTGCTTTGCGTTGAGTTCTGATTCTGCTTCTTGCACGATTTTCAGTATCTGGTCTTCGTTCGAATTTAGCTGGCGACTTGAACAACTGGTCGCCGCTATCTGTGGAATTTCTTCCGTTATTGACCTTGAGATTCGCTTGATACTCGTAATGTTTATTTAGATCGTCTCTTTCAGTTTATCTCAGTCTTCCGTACTTCCAGTTCATCTAACTCGCTTCCATCCTCTGTTTTTTCGCTCCACCACGCCTTTGGATGGGGTGGTCTCTTCTTTGGCATGGTTTCCTCTTTGGAATGGTTTCGTGAGCCGATTGTAGAACGATGGCATTGAATGCATTGACTTCTTCGTGTACATTATTTGTCGTTCTTTTGGTAAATTCGGGTAACGTTTGGTTGAACGATAATTCTGGCTTTTGGTATGTTTCGCCGTTTTCTTTTCCTGCATACTTGACTGTCCATAGGATAGTCGCGTCATCTTATCCCAAATCATCCATCATGCGGAACCGTCGATCGCGCCACGAACAAAATTCAAACAGTTCTCAAGCAAAATTTTGAATCGAACGTATTTTCAGCAAACATTAACCGAACATCATTCATTTCTGGTGAGTAGCTAAATTTCTTATAATAGTTATTTATTTTTTTTCAGGAATACGAAACGCGAATTGAAACGTTGCAGCGTCAAGTGGACTTGGCACAATCGATGATATCGTCGACGTGTAGCAATTTTACGTTCGACTCCGATCGTCCGTTTCAAAATTGGGAACTTGGTAAGCACTGGGAAAATTTTATAGCATGTACTAAGGAACTTTGAGTTTTGGAGCGAAATATTTACCAGGGTCGATGTAGTACGTAGCGTCACGGCCAGAATTAGGTGCAAAATAATCGATCGAAATTTCGATCCATTTCGATTAAACGAAATTTCTATCGATTTCGTTCCGTTTCGACTTTGGCGCAGTTAGATAAATTTCAAAATTGTGAAATTTCGATTACTTTCGAATGAACGAAATTTCGATCAGTTGCAATTGAATGAAATTTCGGTCGATTGCGATTAAAAGAAAATTCGATCGAGTGCGATTAATCGAAATTTCGTTCGATTGCGATTTCGATCGATTTCTATCATTTTCAATTGCGCTTATTTTGGCCGCGTCTGTAGTTAATGTTCTTTGAGCTTCTGAAACTCAAATGCATACCCTATCAACATTCTAAGTTCCTATAGTGCTGGTCAGTCAGATTTGTGAATCTACTTTAACCGAAAATTCGGCATTATCCTAAAATACGCTATTCACTTATTTCAAATTAATCGGAACCACCGTGAGATAGATTGCTGTTGCTTGATTTTTTAGATTTTTGATTAGTCAGTATATTAGATTATTGGTGTTCTTACGTCACGAGCCTATGTTTTTGCTACACACAGAACGCAAAAACAACAGTTGCCGCCCCGGAGCTACTCACTCGTCCATGGGATACGTAAATCGACGCGATGAGCCATTACACCAGACGTTTTATTAAGGTTGATGTGATCGTACAAAAACTAAATGGAACGAATGAAGTGATTTATTGTACAAAAGCAGTGGTATTTATAGTACATCATGTAGTAATTGTGACATCAGTGCGTGGGTGGTAATATTGCATCAGAATGCGTGATGTATTACATCATGCTAATTCACGTGTTCTGTTGCATCAGTTCACAGTTCATAGATGATGGTCGCCATAGTATCCCCGTCTAGACGGTAGTCGATAGTCGATCTGGAAACCTTATATTCCGACCACTTCGAGTAACGCGGCAGTCACTAGACGTTGCGGAAGACGTTGGCGTTGTCGAGGAACCCTGACAGTCCTGTTCGACGAAGGCCGGTTTGAGACGATCGATGGAAACCACCTCTGTTTTGCCGCCCTCGTCGATCGTGTAGCTCTTCGCATTTCGTTTGATAACGCGGGACGGCCCATCGTACGGCGATTATAAAGGCTTTTGAATCGCACCGTGACGTACGAAGACGAATGACGATTGTGAAAGCGTAGACGGAATATAAGACGGTCGTTGAACTGATCGCGTAGCCGTTGGTTGTACCCGATGCATGGTTTGTCGCAACCGATCAACGAATGTCGAGGGATCAGGGCGCTCTTGGGATGACATCGAAACCACTTCACCCGGTAGTCAAATAGTGGAACCATAAACCATTTCGGCCGTGGTCGCATTGATGTCTTCTTTCAGCGTTGATCTTATGCCAAGAAGCACCAGCGGTAGAACTTCCACCCAACGTTGAGCATTGTCGTGGACTTTGATGGCTGCTTTGAGCTGTCGATGAGATCGTGTGACCATGCCGTTTGCAATCGGATGGTACGCCGTAGTTCGGAAATGGCTGACTCCCAGCAGTCGTGTGAGTTGACGGAAAAGTGATGATTTGAATTGTCGACTGCGATCGGTTGTGATGCATGTCGAAACTCCGAAACGTGAAATCCAACCCGAAAGCAGAGCACGTGCAACGGTTGCAGCCGTAATATTGGTAATTCGAACTGCTTCGGGCCATCGGGTGAAACGATCGACGATGGAAAGCAGATATGTCTGTCCATCTGACGGTGGCATTGGGCCAACTATATCGATGTTGATGTGCCGCGTTACTCGAAGTGGACGGAATATATAACATGATGTACACGCAATCTGATGCAATATTACCACCCACTCACTGATGTAACAATTACTACATGATGTACTATAAATACCACTGCTTTTGTACAATAAATCACTTCATTCGTTCCATTTAGTTTATGATCGTACACATATTTATAATATTGTTTTAGAAGAGTGTAATTGGACTGAGAAGCAGTTTGAAATTGTCAAATGGGCTGCAAGCAAATGGCGCTACCATCAGTTTACTTCGCTTCGGGTAAGTGTGTTCATTGCTTTTTATTGATAAAAATCCAGCTATTTCCGAATAGATTTCAAAATAACTGCTCGAACGAACCAGGACGGCAGTTTATTTCCGACAGTTTTATTGACATTGCATTCGAATATTATAATGTTGCGGAAATTCGGACCCAATCCGCAAGTATAATGAAGATTAGAACATGAAATTGAGATTGATGCAAATTGATTTCGGGCAAAACACTCGAAGTTGTCCTAATTGAGATACAGGTAGGGTCTACAGACAAGACCGCGTACTTAAAAAATACATACGCGCATGTGTGCGCAAACGCGTTAAACCTTGAATACGTTAAAACGGGCGTGCGAGCGTTAAACGCATTTGCGTGCATGTGTATGTGTGTTTCAGACGAAATGTAGAAACAGCGAAAAAGCACGAAATAATTATTTGAATTCGAGTGGAACGAGAATTTTCAATTTTGGCTTTGGAGGGGGGTTGACGAGGTCCTGTCTGTCTGTGTGTGCCTGTCGCACGGATCTCGATAACGGTTGGGCGAATTTTGATGCAAGATAGCTCATTCGAACCGCAATCGTCGATTTAGGTGTAGTGACGGAGCCCGATTTTTGAATTTTTTCCCGTGGGAAAAGTTATGGGGCAAGATGACGTCATTTTGGCCCATTGTTCGGGCACCCCCTCCAGTTTTGGCGACTTTTCTCAATAATTAAACGAGGTATTCGCAAACTAATAGGCCTATTCCATGTAGCTTTCCAATGATAAGTTTTTCAACTACTTCCCAATCTGGAGTCTATAAGCTTATAGTTGGCGCCAAATTCCATATTTGGTGAAAAGTCGTGGGAAATGCACCTAAATGTGTGTTTTTGTTGCTTTTAGTATCTTATGTGGGGGTTTCTGGGCAGATAAACTCATTGCAAGTGTTAAAAATATTGTTGGGCAAATATTTTTTACACTTCTGGTTCATACTTGGCATAAAAATATGACGTTTTCGAAATTTTGGGTGAGAAGTCGTGGGAACAGCACCTGAATGTGTGTTTATTGTTGGTTTTAGTGTCGGATATGGGGTTTTCTGGGCTCACAAGCTCACTGCGAGTGGGAAAAATATCGTGTGGCAAATATTTTGCACACTTCTGCTTCTGGGGATTGTTCTCACACACGAATTCTGGCTCGCAAGCGAGTTTCACTAGTAACTAAAATTTAAATTGTTTAAAATTACTAGTAAATTATTAATTTTAATTATTAAAATGTGTGTGCATGCAGTGATCTACGTAATTTCGGTTCGTTGCCATGCACGTGGATACCTGCGCCCATATCGCCTAATCGGTATTTTAGGTTCACGCCGGCAACAGTTTGAAGAACTATCGGCTAACAGGGGTGTTTCAGGCATTGTCGCTCTCCAGGCGATGCTTAAAAATGAATCAATCGGTTTTTATGTGTGTGAGATAAAACGAAGCTGCATATCTTCATCTAAAATGTTTGTTAATACCTTCCCCGGGTGAACAAAATCACTTCTTAATCGGTTGGTCACCACAACATTTATGTTAATACGTTTAAACATTTAGTTATTATTAATATTGCTGTAACATTGCTTCGTATTTAGTAATACTTACGAGAGATTGGATTTTATGTTCATAGTTGCATCAAAAATATTTATTGTTTAGCTCTACTTTTTTCAATAATTCTTGTGTTTAATTTCAGGACGATCTGTGGGGCAATGCGATATTTTTGAAGGAAGCCAATGCGATTAGCGTTGAATTGAAGAAAATGGTATGTCTTTACGAGTATACATCTTAAGTTATAGTTTTAGTTTAGTTATCTTAAGTTATAGTTATGGTATGTCTTTACGAGTCTTGAGTTATAGTGTTTCTTTCACTTCCACCATGTCACGCACTATCTTGTCACGCACTTGACTCTAATGAAACTCATGTGTGCGGTGTAGATTAGTCGAAGACAAACAGGCGACAAACAAAACTGATGGCAGTAATAAAAAATAATTCGAAGACAAAAAATTAGCATTTCACTTATGAGCATAGCATTTACATACAATTTTATGCCTCTGCGACATCGTTATATAACCCACAGCGGCCCAGGTTGTAGTTCCACAAAAAAGTCAGCAAAATTGTAGATCCCGATGAATTGACTCTACGTGGTGGTCTGCGTTGAAGCCTATGGGTCGCGACATAGGCTGCGAAACACTGGTATCCGTATAGCCAGATTTGGCAAAGAAGCCTTGAAAATCATTTTTTTCGCCATTTCAACTAAAGGGTACATCCTTGTCACTTTTGATATCGACAACAATTTGTCGAAATCCGTGCAGCCGAAGAATACTTTATGAATCACCGAAACAGACAAAAAGAAATTTTTAATAGTTTTCGCTAGCGACCTCAATGGAAACTCCGCTCACTCCATTGTAATTGTGTACATATATTAATATAAAGTATATAATATATTATGGTGTTTACATATTTGTGTCGTTTTATATACACGTTTGCGTCAGTATTACTGCATTCTATGAATGCTACTGAGATGGTAAGAATAGCAGAGTTCGCTTAAATTTAACCTAACGTTGGTCGGAGATAAAAATTTCTCCTGGTCAAAATTAGAAATTTAAGGGATCAAACTTTCGGGGGAGGGGTTGTCCAGATGGGGTCAATGGCTGAACATGAGGTGTAAACCTCCCTCTCCAATAGCGGAACCCAGGAATGACGGTGAGTTCTTTGTCAGTTTGCATTTCATCACTGCTAGAAGTAGATCATCTATGCTGTGGTTAGTGGCACTGTCGAAGCTTAACTACAGTGCCCAAGAAAGTTGAGTTTCGAAATTATTCTGTTCGACACTCACTTGCCTAAATATGTCAGTCATTTTTGGCAAGTCATCCGTACTGCGGTCGAATCTGCTCCCGCGGCTAACCCACATGGAGTCATCAACTACCTTTGAGCATGCTCCAGGCTCACTGGAACCGTTCGTGCCCATTGAGGACGAATGCGATGGGAAGAAGAAGGAATATCTGATCAGGATAGGGCCGAACCTTGGCTCATGGAAGTCAAAAATTTATTTTGCAGGATTACTGTGAAACAAACTTTGGAAAATTCCAGGATTTAGTAGGAATTGGGAAATAATTATTTAGAAACGAAAAAATTTATTATTTTTCGATTGTTTAATGATAAAATATTACTTTAAAGATCAGAGATTCAGTCATTTTTTTCGGTTTTGTTACAGGTTCAATTTCAATTTGTTCTACTCACCGATACAATGTATTCGCCGCTTCCACCGGATTTGCTGCCGCCTGGCGAGGACTTAACCCGACGGCCGTATCCGAAGACGATTGTGGCTGTCGAGGTCCAGGACTTGAAAAACGGCGCCACACACTATTGGAGCCTGGAAAAGCTAAAGTAAGCCATCGGTGACTTATGGCACTGGGTGTTGTTTTGACCGACCACAGTGTTGTGTAATCATTTTCGAAAATTTTTATTGCATACTTGTACATTGAGATCGAACGGAATTTCAATATTGAACACGGGGCGAAAAGCGAGTTTTTGTGTGTTAGAAATTCAAACATTTGATAAAAAAGGCATTTGTTATAATATTTTTGGAAAAAATAATGAAAAATACGCCTTTAAATTTACATCTCGGTATAAATTTGGGTAGATACGTAAATATAGAAGAGCCTCAGTGCGGTGAAATCCCAACAACCGCTAAAATTTGATAACTACTGCTTTTATTTTAAAAACTAAAATATGGGGCAAAACAAAGCTAATCAAATTTTTAACTTCGCTAAAGGATTTTTGTGAAAAAATTTTGTCAGTATTATATGATTTTTTGGGATGCTTTATCAGGGAAACCTAAAAATTTTGCCAGTGGGCTTTTTGTTGGATGGAGCAAAATTTTGCCAGGGGGCCTCAAACGAGGGGCGCTCGCTTTTTGCCAGGGAGAACCGAAAAATGCTAACCCCTCCCCCGCGCTCCATTCTAAGGAAGTCAAGAAATAATGATAATTTTTAGAAACATTTTGCATACAAAACATAAATTTAGAGACATTATAAATTTTTGGATTTAGTTAAACATGGAGTTTCGGCTGAGTGTGGGGAAAATCTTACGAACATGGGAGATTTGGAAACAGGGTCCCCCGCCCCTTCACTCTAGACAGGCCAGAAATTCGTTTCACAGGTCCGCGTCATACCTTTAGTTTGGACATAGCTTGAAGTAGTAAAACACACAACTAGGGGACTATATTCTTTATGACAGGAATGGGTTATTCATCATGTCATAAAAAGCTGCGGGTTTGTACAAAAATTGCGTATTTTCTCATGTTTAAATCCTCTAAAGGCCCAGTGGTAGGGGGGAATAATTAATTCAGCTTTGGCCACACCCGAAACGTAAAAATCTCAGGAATATAAAACGGTAATATTTTATGTTTTTTACAGTTCCGTGTTTGGCTTGCGCAGCAAACAATCATGGCCTTAGAAACTATAGTAGTCGCAAAAAATAGTTTTTAAATCTGTCTTAAAATTTTGACTTGGCTAGTTTCGCAGCCAATTTGTTCGATATCATACCGGACTTCTAAATTTTGGGAAACATCTACTACATACTAGACCCGCCCACGACCAGATATAGATTCTGATATTTTTGAATTACGCTGCTTGGCAACGATTATGACACCATGTTATACGCTGTAATTTCTTGTGTATTAATTGCTGGGTTCTCGCTCGAGCTCTCTCAACTGGATTTGGGAACGTGACTTCTGGGAGCCTGCCTCGGTGGCCTGATCGGAGCAATTTCAAGGGATCATTGGGCATCATGAAATCAAAGCTCAAAAAGGGAACCAAAACAAAAATAATGTTTTATGTAACAGTGGATTGTAGTATTTACCCGGGACACCGTAGCATTCGTGGGGGCGCTCACCCGGAACGAGTCGGCTTCAGCGGGGGTCAGTTCTACTTATAGGGCCTAGCGACTACCTAGTGTTGTGTACCCGTAAAATAAATATAATTTATTGATAGCTGAAGCGTTTGTTTTGGTCACTTTGCACTTCAAGTGGTGATGCCGACACAATAATAATACTTCACACTGTTTTCACACAAAAATATTATCACACAGTCGCTCGATAAATAATAGTTTAATTTGTTTTCTGCCTGAATGATTTGTCTAAGTTTTGGCCTGATTGTGGTGATGAGTGTACATATCAGTGTGTGATCTTTCACACTGTATTCGGCGCTTCCTTCGCGCATTGGCAACACAGAGATGCTCCACTCGATTCCCTTTTGCACCAGACGGTCTTGGCGCGGTACTGCTTCGATCCTCGATATCAACAGCAACAATAATTATGTGGGATGTGGAATGACAATCGGGCCAAGGAAAACCGCCCACCTGCTCTGTGTACAATAGCACCATTTCTAGCCTGCCGGTGGAGAGCTGAGAAAGTCTGCTAGGATGTTTATGCGGAAGGTGTGGTCTAACCCGGTTATGGAATGACAGTCGGGTCAATGAAAGCCGCCCACCTGCTCCATGTACAATAGCACCATTTCTAGCCTGCCGGCGGAGAGCTGAGAAAGTCTGCTATCATGTTTATGCGGAAGGTGTGATCTAACCCGGTTATGGAATGACAATCGGGCGAAGGAAAGCCGCCACCTGCTCCGTGTACAATAGCACCATTTCTAGCCTGCCGGCGTAGAGCTGAGAATGTCTGCTCGGATGTTTATGCGGAAGGTGTGGTCTCACCCGGTTATGGAATGACAGTCGGGTCAATGAAAGCCGTCCACCTGCTCCATGTACAATAGCACCATTTCTAGCCTGCCGGCGGAGAGCTGAGAAAGTCTGCTAGGATGTTTATGCGGAAGGTGTGGTCTAACCCGGTTATAGAATGACAATCGGGCGAAGGAAAGCCGCCCACCTGCTCCGTGTACAATAGCACCATTTTTAGCCTGCCGGCGTAGAGCTGAGAAAGTGTGCTCGGATTTTTATGCGGAACCTGGGGTCTAACCCGGTTATGGAATGACAATCGGGCCAAGGAAAGCCGCCCACCTGCTCCGTGTACAATAGCACCATTTCTAGCCTGCCGGCGTAGAGCTGAGAAAGTCTGCTCGGATGTTTATGCTGAAGGTGTGGTCTAACCCAGTTATGGAATGATAATCGGGCCAAAGAAAGCCGCCCACCTGCTCCGTGTACAATAGCACCATTTCTAGCCTGCCGGCGTAGAGCTGAGAAAGTCTGCTCGGATGATTATGCGGAAGGTGTGGTCTAACCCGGTTATGGAATGACAATCGGGCCAGGGAAAGCCGCACACCTGCTCTGAGTACAATAGCACCATTTCTAGCCTGCCGGCGTAGAGCTGAGAAAGTTTGCTCGGATTTTTATGCTGAACCTGTGATCTAACCCGGTTATGGAATGACAGTCGGGTCAATGAAAGTCGCCCACCTGCTCCGTGTACAATAGCACCATTTCTAGGTTGCCGGCGAAGAGCTGAGAAAGTCTGCTCGGATTTTCATGCGGAAGCTGGGGTCTAACCCGGTTATGGAATGATAATCGGGTCAAACAAAGCCGCGCACCTGCTCTGTGTACAATAGTACCATTTCTGGGCTGCCGGCGTAGAACTTATTAAGTCGACCCGGAGGTTTGTGCGAAAGTTGGGATCTCACCCGGTTAAGCCGCGTCACTATAATAGCCGTATCCCGAGCGACGTCCGCATGGTGTTATAGTTGTACAGCCCACACTTGCCACCGGCGACACCGTGATCTTCTTTTTGAATCACTTGTGATTTTGCAGACATCGTCTCGGCTATATGCGTCAAATTTACAACGCGGATTTGACGCCGATAATCGGGACTCCGGATTCGCCACCGGGTGAATACAGCAGTGCTGACGAGCATTTGTTCCAATGTTGGTCGGCGTGTACCAATCAGACACATTTCAATTTGTATTCGTTGGTTCCGTCGAGGTCAGCTAAAACGATGGTCATCCCGTCATGTCCGGGGGTTTTTGTTGTTGTTGTTGTCGTTGTCGGTATTTTCTTTACTTCACCGCTTTATTTCGTTCTTTGCAGCTGCAATTCGCTGCAATAACAAAAAAATAAAAAATTTTATTAATAATTGACTAATATTATCAAGATTCGATGATGATTGACTCTCCTGAAGAGTGTGACACAGTTTATACTATTGTTAACTGTTCCATATTAATGTTCGCGGTCCCGCCTCCAAAATCATTATGATCCACGGTCCCTGGAATTTTGAAGTGAGCTCCCTGGTAAAACCGGGTGCTTCCCAATTCGTGTCCCCTGGCATACTTTTGGTCTTCCCCGGTACATCGCCTCTTGGCAGAAATTTTTATTTGGTACTGCTCCATAAAAACACCCCACGAAATAAAATTTCATCAAAGTTGGTACTAAAATTCCGTCTGGAACCCAAAAATTTCGTTAATTTTTTTTCAAAATTTGCTTTAAAATCGCTTTTTCTTTCCATCGAAAGCGTTTTAGTAGTCTTTCTGACAGGATTTTTAACCGTTTTTTCTTGACAAAACTCCCCCTTACGAAATTGGGCGCCCCGGCTCGGAACCAATGCCCGCCCGTTCATGTCCACTAGCAAATTTTTCAACTATATAGCCCAGCCGGTGGGGTATAATTTAGTGATCTCAGAACCTGTGCGGGTCTGAATTTAGTGCTCAGTGAACAGGAGTGGTGTGTAAATTTAGTGGTGCCTGGATATGGGTGGGGTATAAGTCGCAGTCCCGAGAAGCTGGAAATCAGTATTTCGGTGTCAAAGAACTTCGCCGAGCTAGCCATATTTATGACCTTCTTGATGGGTCATAAGCCTTGTAACGGCGAAAATGACCGCGACATACCACCGGAGTTAATATAGGGAATCTGACGAGTGTCACACTTTTCGGTAGAGTCCATCATCGACTCTTGATATTAATTTGTTAATTAATTTTTATTAATAATTAATAATATATTAATAAAAGCCGCAAAAAAGAATATTCGTCGGAATCTAAAATTAATACATTTCCTGCCGACGTTTTTATTAGTTGATTTTATAAATAAATATTATAAATTTAAATTTATAAACTATTACAAATCTATCTCAGTCTGATTTGGTCAGGAATTGCCGTATTCTATGGCGAATCTAACTATTGTCTTGATACCGCCAAGGCAAAAACTGGTAAGACGTTAAGGATCATGGCCATAATATATAAGTTTTCTAAGTTCCGTAACACTGTTACAGTTGATAGCAACGTGTTGTGAAGATTCTTCTACGTTGCAGGTCGGTCTCATGGCGATTGCTCTGAGCCATTAGATCAACTTAAAGTGAGGGACGCTCATAAGATTATATCCAGTGAGTAGAAAAACAGCTTATCTGAGTTTTAGGCTTATTGAGTTTGTCCAGGTATGTAGCTCTGCTAGGCTTTGTGGTGACCCGCCGGCAATACGCAACTGGGGTTTTGCAAAATTTTAATTGGCTTGTTAAAGAACAGCGGCACAATCTACTGAAACTTCTCGCAACAAAATCATTTTATGGGTGGCTCCCGCAATAATTTGACTGGGATTAAGTATGTTTTAATATTAAGTGAAAATGGGATTTCCCATAATTTTTTGAAAGAATTAGAATGAAACTTTATTGCGATGGGGTTTTGTATGCGATAAGCTAAATAATTAAATAAGTCTGTTCGATGTTCGTGTGTACCTAACGCGACAGTTGTTGCTGTATTCTGGCTATGTAAAGTGGCACATTTGCGGCTGCATGGTCGATTTACGATAATCAGTATTTTCTCAATGAATCTGCGTTCGATTTTAGGGAAGTAACTACAATTAAATTAACTATAATTATTTAATAAGATAATGCGAAGTTGCAACTGCAAACTACATAGCTATGTACCGCTGTTGGTTCTTCTCTTAACGTATTTTGTCGTCTTTGGCTTTTTCCCACGCTTGATAAGTAGTATTTTTCGCTTTCTTTTTAGAAGTTTTTCTATAAAATCTGGTTATACTTTCGAATTTAACTCTACTGACGCAATAGGTTCGAGTTGAATTTCGACAACATCTGTGGCTTCACTTTTCGAGAATTGGGCGGATGGATTTACAGAGGCTCGTACGTTTATTCTCGAGGGAAAGTAGGGGATAAATTTTGGTTTAAAATGATATTTTTTCATGTACATTTACTTAGTACATTAAAAGTAATTTTCGGGTGCAGTACAACTAGCCAGAAATGACCGCTGCTGGCTCGTTGTTCACTCTATGCTCGCTATAACTGTTCGCTCGATGTCCGCTCGCTACTCGAAACTTTGAATACACTTCTCGCCCGGTGCTCACTCGAAGCATGGTCGTTCGAAAGGCGGCAGTCATTTCTGGCGAGTGCTGTATAAAACGGCATTTTGGCGTCAAAAATACGTACAGTACTCGTCATAAATGAGTGTTGCTCGTTCGATATCTCTACTTTCGTTCAAAATATTTCACATTTTGCTCGAGATTTGTTGGAATGTTTTAGCGCGCTTTTTTGAAATTTGTTTAGATGTGTTCGAAGTTTGTTCAAGACTTGTCCGCACATAAAAAATTATGTGTGTTAAAAATCTGTGCGACGTTCGTTCGTTCGAAACTGGACACCTATTTCTGGCGATTACTGTTGTGATAATTAATATTTAAAAACATTTTGCATAGAGAAAACATAAATTTACAGCCGTAAAATTTTGGATTTAGTCAAACAATTATTGTAACTTTTGTTCCAACCATGATTGTTTGAAATAAAATTTGCCCCACGAAATCGATGATTTAAAATTGACCCTAAATTTATGCTTAATGTATACTAGAGTCAAATAAAAGCAATTGTTTCGTGAATCATTCGCGAAAAAGTAGCAGCTGTTCGATGGCTGTACGCGTATTATTCCCGAAAAATTTTACGCTTCTTTCTGAGCGTGACTGTAAGGATTAGTGCTTTATATAAAACTAAAATTTCGTATTAAAGCATGAATATATTTGTACTATAGTTACAAGTGCCTTAAAATAATATAAATTATGTAGCATTATTTTGATTTATACCCTTTTCAGTTTGCTCGGAAATGTACAAGGGGTGGGTCTTACTGTGCCCTCTACACTCTTAATGAGGCTGTGGTCGGGTCACTTTTAGCTGTGTTTTAGTTAGTAGGACCTGCCGTGGGCTCATTTTATGCTTTCCTCACAGGTTAGTGGTTAGCAACACAGTCGCCTAAGTTGACAGTTTGGTGAGAAACTTAGTAAGTCAATAAATTATTGTTCTTGGTATTACTTAGAATAATTGGGTCTCAGACGGATTTGGAGACTAAATTATTTTGTAATTATTTTTACCTAAATATTTTAAATTAAATTAATAATTATTTCTTATATTATGCTTTTGTCTTGTGTACTGGCCGTATCTTTT
Source organism: Trileptium ribeirensis (assembly GCA_030248225.1). Taxonomy (NCBI): domain Eukaryota; kingdom Metazoa; phylum Nematoda; class Enoplea; order Enoplida; family Thoracostomopsidae; genus Trileptium; species Trileptium ribeirensis. The sequence goes on from JASANE010021286.1 coordinate 22,502, forward strand.
GCGCTTTTCGGTATGTTTTACCCGAACCTGATTGAAAATTTGTATGTAGTTTTCAATATTTTGTGGAGTTAGTCGGTGGTGGGTCGGTGATTAAATTGCATGTGAGTATTAGTAATTTTTTGTCGGCAGTAGTGTCGTTTATTTCCGGTAAGGTGTCCATCTTCAGCCGGGTGAACCACATTACGTGCGTACTGTTGCAGGCAGAGATGCCCAAAACTCAAAAATGGCCAATTTTGAAGATACAGCGATAATTTTGGTAACACTCAGGGTCGACGAGACTGTTCAGAAAATATTAATTTCGGACGGTTTTAAGACGTTCTTTTTGGTCTCCCAATAATGGTCTCCCATCGATACCCAACATTTTCGACAAAAATTTTCTCGGTAAATGCATAATATAATTCGAACCGCATTGACAAAGCCAAAGCTTAGCGTAAGCCTAAGACGTTAACCAATCAATCGATTCAGCTGATTTTTTATACGATTCTTCTCAAGTCGGCAATGCCATTCGAATGATAATTTATAAAATTATACATTTATTGAGGAAAAAATTTTCTGAAATTTTTCGGACCCAAAAAATCGATTAAAACATTTTTATTATACAACTGGCTGAAATGGATATTCTCTGAACTATCTAGTCGAGCTTTGTCGAATGATACCAAAATTATCACTGCAATCTTCAAAATTGACTAATTTCGCCAAAAATCATCCAAAATTTTGATGAAATTTTATTGCAATATTTTGCTTCCGTTTGTCCTACTGTTTTTAAGGATTATCGGGAAACTGAGACATCACCACGGGGTGGCACTGGATGCCTATGTTTGAACTGTTTCCCTAAGGTTTATAGTACCCATTAGAAATAATCGCTGCTCGTGGGCTGATCCAACTATGCTTAAAATACTGCTCGTTTCGGTCGCGTACTATGCAGTTGCAATAATTATTATTCTTTTTAATTTGCGCATCCACCGAGCTATAATGTTGAGTTAAACACAGCGCGTGTCTATGTTCCCTCCCCTTGAAAAATGTCATGGTTGGATTTGATCCTCTATTGGGTCGGATTTCTCGTTCTGGCAATATTGATGCTATTCTACCATTATATTGTTAAGAAAGCCGCTCACTCGAGACTTGCTGGCAACTTCTGGAAAAGAAATTTTGTTCTTAAAATAGAATTTTACTTTTAACTCCAATACTTGTTGGCTCAATCAAGGCTGGCTCCAAACTAATCGTAGTGTCGAGTGTCGAAAGGTAATATTGTTTTGACGAGTCCAACGGTAATGGACAATGTATTTTTGAGCGATGCTTTGATCTCAACCGCTTCATGGTACAACTCTTTGTATCCGTGCCGCAGTTTTTTTTCGTCCGCTTCTGCGATTAATATTTATAAATACAAGTTCTCGTCGCCGAAAATTACTGTCGTTCGCTCGCTGACAGTTATTTCTGGCTCGTTCTGCTGAAATCCACAACAACCTTTGTCGCCGTGAACGAAACTGAATTGGGTTCCACAACGTATCGAACGTTTAAATCCCACAGTCGAACGTTTAAATGCTAAAAGTTTCATTTTTGTATTTAGCTTCTTATAATAATTACATGGCTAGATATGGCTTCATTGTCCTTTATTTTGTGTTGTTCTGTTGGTCGTGTCAGTTGGTGTTGTTCTTCTTTGATTCGCTTTTTAAAAATTGGTTTTACCTTATGCTTATCTTCTTCGTGTTTGCGCTACAAAATGTGTGTGCGGGACTTGGTTTTGGATGAGAAATTTTGTTTTATTCAGTTTTTGCCGCTTTTACGGCTCATCTCGGAATGATGTTCCTGTCGCTTTGTGTCTTCGGACTCGCTTTTGATGTCTTTGATGAATCCCGACTCCGGTATAATAACTAAATCTATTGCTTTGTGGCACTCTGCCTTTTGTGAAAGTATATTTCCAGTTGGCTTGTTCAATCTCTTTCTAAAGTTGAAAATGTCGTAGCTAGTTTGTATATGTTCAGTTTTCGGAGAGAAATATATAATAAATTTTTTGGTAAAAAATTCACGAATAGCAATTGAGCAGCTGTTAATTTTACCCGAACGATTTGGGAAACGTTTGCTTTGTGTCTTGTGCCCGTTACTGTACTTGATGACGTGTTGTTGTGAGAGTGTTGTTTGTTGATTTCACTGTATTTTTCATCGATAATGTCGAAGCTGTCCTTGCTCGTATAGTTAATTTCTCTTAAATGTCATAGGGGATTGTATCTTGGATGGTTTATAGGAACCCTATATTGTCATGCTGGACGATATTATGTTGACTTTTTGCGAACGATTAGCTAAAGACTTGATAGACAAACCCATAAATTTAGTTTATGGACTTAGTAGTTCAAGAATTGTGGAACGGCTTTTATTTCCTAGTGGGACTCTATTTGCTGTAGAGCGCTCGCTTCTAGGTTCCGAAAGTCTGTTGTGCACTTAACTATTCGTTAATTTTTTTATTCAAGGTAACTTCAGTCAATTTGGTTTTTAAACCGACTTTGCTATCACAGTCGGAAAATGGTCGATCTTCGCATGTTTTGGTATTAATTGATTCAGTGATAGTCGTAGAACAACAGACTATGCTCTACCGATGTACCTGTTGTATTCTTGTCAGAAGTAGACAATGAAATTATTTGCTGTTCATCACAGATACATATATCTTAAAATCTTCCTAGAGTTGCTGAGCTGAATGAACGATTATATCGGCTATTTTGCTTTAATTTTTTTTAGTTCTGGTGATATTAATTTCTATTTTTCCATTACTTTTCAGGCAACGCCTTGAACTAATGCGCGACATGTATCGTAACGAATCGACAGCGGCCGATCTGAGTCCGCTTTCGCCGGACTATTCGATCGACGGATTCACTGGAACTGATCCGTTTTACGATCGATTTCCGTGGTTTCGCCTCGTTGGCAGGTTAGTCAGCTTTTCGAAATTATTAATTTATAAAATTATTTAGTTGTATAAATTTACTAATTTGAGTATCCGATTTTGCCAGCTAAATTTATTATTACATACAGTATGTAAGTTATTGACTGAAATAAACGAATATCGTTCGTGTATAATTAGATAAAAATGTGCGAGCATCAATTGAAAAACTGCGATCCATAATGCTTATTGCTATCTGTATTTTAATTAATCATTGCTAGTGTCTATTCAATGTAATATTGAAATAATTAAAAATATGTACGTATAGGTATCGCGAAAGTATCATCATGATGATAGCTTTAGCAATAAAGTTATAAAGTTGTCGTAAATCGGGAAGTTTGCCAGGAGTCCCTTGGTTCCAAACGTGGCGGCACTAGTTTTTACCAGGGAAATCTGAAACGGCGCTCCCTAGTTCAAGCTTGTCACTTTGAAATCTAAAAAAAAAGATATTTTTTAAATTCAGTGCTAAGCGAAATACGATAAAATATTTAATAAATAATAACCTCAGAAACATTGCAAAAACGTAGGTAAAAACGAGGTTTAAAAGCAACTCTTAAACTATTTTTACATAGTTTAGTGGAATATTTAACTGTTGTAGAATCGGAATTTAGTAAAACCTTACAATCAATATTTTCATGTCATCTAGGAGATGTTTAGTGAAGCAAAAAATCATGCCAGCGGACACTAAACAAGGATAAAAATGGGTCTGTCCAAAATTAGCTATCGCAATAATAATTGTCTGGTGTGCCTAAGCAAAGACTCTGAATGTTAGAGCCACTCAAACTAATTCTTATACTTATTTTGGGTACATCGAACTAGATAACACAAAGCGGACTCTTTTGGCGACCTTTTGACAGTTAGTTTTTCAACTGCCTATATTTTTGTTTCAGAGCCTTTGTCTATATAACGAATTTGGTTCACAATATGGCGATGGATCATCGTGTTGCGATTGTCAATGAACGCGGTGAGGTCAAAGGATATCTGTGTGTACAGATTCGGCCGATTAAAAAAGGTTTGACTACTTTTTTAAAATAAAACCAAAAATATTTAGGAAAGTTTTTTTTATAAACTACAGCATACGGCGTATGTTCGAAATAGTCAGTGTCTTGACTTACTTATAATAATTATTATGTATATGGCATAAGCGAACAATATGAGGGCAAAGACAAAGAATGAAAGTACTCAGTGTCTCGACTTACTTATAATAATTATTATGTATATGGCATAAGCGAACAATATGAGGGCAAAGACAAAGAATGAAAGTACTCAGTGTCTCGACTTACTTATAATAATTATTATGTATATGGCATAAGCGAACAATATGAGGGCAAAGACAAAGAATGAAAGTACTCAGTGTCTCGACTTACTTATAATAATTATTATGTATATGGCATAAGCGAACAATATGAGGGCAAAGACAAAGAATGAAAGTACTCAGTGTCTCGACTTACTTATAATAATTATTATGTATATGGCATAAGCGAACAATATGAGGGCAAAGACAAAGAATGAAAGTACTCAGTGTCTCGACTTACTTATAATAATTATTATGTATATGGCATAAGCGAACAATATGAGGGCAAAGACAAAGAATGAAAGTACTCAGTGTCTCGACTTACTTATAATAATTATTATGTATATGGCATAAGCGAACAATATGAGGGCAAAGACAAAGAATGAAAGTACTCAGTGTCTCGACTTACTTATAATAATTATTATGTATATGGCATAAGCGAACAATATGAGGGCAAAGACAAAGAATGAAAGTACTCAGTGTCTCGACTTACTTATAATAATTATTATGTATATGGCATAAGCGAACAATATGAGGGCAAAGACAAAGAATGAAAGTACTCAGTGTCTCGACTTACTTATAATAATTATTATGTATATGGCATAAGCGAACAATATGAGGGCAAAGACAAAGAATGAAAGTACTCAGTGTCTCGACTTACTTATAATAATTATTATGTATATGGCATAAGCGAACAATATGAGGGCAAAGACAAAGAATGAAAGTACTCAGTGTCTCGACTTACTTATAATAATTATTATGTATATGGCATAAGCGAACAATATGAGGGCAAAGACAAAGAATGAAAGTACTCAGTGTCTCGACTTACTTATAATAATTATTATGTATATGGCATAAGCGAACAATATGAGGGCAAAGACAAAGAATGAAAGTACTCAGTGTCTCGACTTACTTATAATAATTATTATGTATATGGCATAAGCGAACAATATGAGGGCAAAGACAAAGAATGAAAGTACTCAGTGTCTCGACTTACTTATAATAATTATTATGTATATGGCATAAGCGAACAATATGAGGGCAAAGACAAAGAATGAAAGTACTCAGTGTCTCGACTTACTTATAATAATTATTATGTATATGGCATAAGCGAACAATATGAGGGCAAAGACAAAGAATGAAAGTACTCAGTGTCTCGACTTACTTATAATAATTATTATGTATATGGCATAAGCGAACAATATGAGGGCAAAGACAAAGAATGAAAGTACTCAGTGTCTCGACTTACTTATAATAATTATTATGTATATGGCATAAGCGAACAATATGAGGGCAAAGACAAAGAATGAAAGTACTCAGTGTCTCGACTTACTTATAATAATTATTATGTATATGGCATAAGCGAACAATATGAGGGCAAAGACAAAGAATGAAAGTACTCAGTGTCTCGACTTACTTATAATAATTATTATGTATATGGCATAAGCGAACAATATGAGGGCAAAGACAAAGAATGAAAGTACTCAGTGTCTCGACTTACTTATAATAATTATTATGTATATGGCATAAGCGAACAATATGAGGGCAAAGACAAAGAATGAAAGTACTCAGTGTCTCGACTTACTTATAATAATTATTATGTATATGGCATAAGCGAACAATATGAGGGCAAAGACAAAGAATGAAAGTACTCAGTGTCTCGACTTACTTATAATAATTATTATGTATATGGCATAAGCGAACAATATGAGGGCAAAGACAAAGAATGAAAGTACTCAGTGTCTCGACTTACTTATAATAATTATTATGTATATGGCATAAGCGAACAATATGAGGGCAAAGACAAAGAATGAAAGTACTCAGTGTCTCGACTTACTTATAATAATTATTATGTATATGGCATGAGCGAACAATATGAGGGCAAAGACAAAGAATGAAAGTACTCAGTGTCTCGACTTACTTATAATAATTATTATGTATATGGCATAAGCGAACAATATGAGGGCAAAGACAAAGAATGAAAGTACTCAGTGTCTCGACTTACTTATAATAATTATTATGTATATGGCATAAGCGAACAATATGAGGGCAAAGACAAAGAATGAAAGTACTCAGTGTCTCGACTTACTTTATAATAATTATTATGTATATGGCATAAGCGAACAATATGAGGGCAAAGACAAAGAATGAAAGTACTCAGTGTCTCGACTTACTTATAATAATTATTATGTATATGGCATAAGCGAACAATATGAGGGCAAAGACAAAGAATGAAAGTATTCTCAGTGTCTCGACTTACTTATAATAATTATTATGTATATGGCATAAGCGAACAATATGAGGGCAAGAAGACAAAGAATGAAAGTACTCAGTGTCTCGACTTACTTATAATAATTATTATGTATAACCCTATGGCATAAGCGAACAATATGAGGGCAAAGACAAAGAATGAAAGTACTCAGTGTCTCGACTTACTTATAATGGGGAATTATTATGTATATGGCATAAGCGAACAATATGAGGGCAAAGACAAAGAATGAAAGTACTCAGTGTATCGACTCTATTATAATTATTATTTATATGGCAAAGCGAACAATATGAGGCAAGACAAGAATGAAGACTGCATGTCTCACTCTATATATTATGTATATGGCATAAGCGAACATATGAGGGCAAAGACAAAGAAAGAAAATAACCAATTTCCGTACTGTAGATATAGAATATTATGTATATGCATAGCGACACAATATGAGCAAAGACAAAGAAAAAACTCAGTTCGACTTACTTATAATAATTATTATGTATATGGCATAAGCGAACAATATGAGGGCAAAGACAAAGAATGAAAGTACTCAGTGTCTCGACTTACTTATAATAATTATTATGTATATGGCATAAGCGAACAATATGAGGGCAAAGACAAAGAATGAAAGTACTCAGTGTCTCGACTTACTTATAATAATTATTATGTATATGGCATAAGCGAACAATATGAGGGCAAAGACAAAGAAAGAAAGTACCAGTCAGAGACAAAAATAAGTGCATAAAAACGAACGCGAATTGCAAAACAAACGTTACAACGTTCCTTCATAATTATTCCGTTCGTTTTTTGTCCACTTTTTTCTATCCGTCACATCTGCTGTCTCAATTCAATTAATTTTGAGACTTCGAATAACTTGCTACGCAACAGTAAAAAAGTTAAAACAAAGTAACCAACCTCATGTTCTGTGACATGTGGTTGAATACTTAGGTCATTAGCTGTTCACTAACCGTATCGAAATAGAATTATTTCGGCTGCGACAAAACGAAGTTTCGATCGATTTTGGGGTAGTTTCAATTCTGACTGACTTGAATTTCGATCGCTTTCCATTTAGTGTTCCTGGCGCCGGGATTTTAGACGAGTTTTTCACTTGTTTTTCGAACAAACAAGTAGATATTTGTAAGAGTGCTTTTATTGCTTGACACCGCACAGTACAGTTATAATCGTAATTAAGTGCTTATAAAATCAAACGCAGACGAAATCGAACGAAAACGCAATTGATCGATCTTCGGTTAAACGAAATTCGTTCAATTAAACACAAGCTAACAATTTTATTAAAATCTTTTTTATTTCAACACAATCGAAATTCGTTAAATTAAACGCGAACTAACATGTTTTATTAAATTTATATTTTTATTTGTTAAATTAATCGATTTTCGTTTAAACGCAAACGATCGAAATCGAACGAAGCTTCGATCGATTTTTGAGCACTCAGTTCTGATTGTAACTATACGCGCTTAATCCTTATTATTGCATTTTCGAGAAGCGATCGATCTTCACTGGCGTTCCTGCGTGGTGGTTGGGTGCCAAATTTTGGTAGTGCTATAATTTCAGTCGTTCTCAAGTGGCTAAAATAATATAAAATATTAATGATTCTTTGTTTCTTTTTGTTTCAGGCGAAGATGATCAGCCGGAACTGAACAAAACCGGCGTTCGACAGTCGGCAAAACTGAACTTCCGCGAAGAAGATTTTATGAAAAAGAAGCGCAAAAAGGTAAAGTTTTAATTAGATATAAAAACGTGTGCCGCATATTGCGACAGTTTTTACTATGTTGAATAGTCAGGTTTTCAGTGTTCGAAAAGTACAGTCACGCACAAAAATAAGTTCATAAAAACGAACGCGAAGCGCGAACGAACGCAAGCAAACGTTAGAACGTTCGTTTACAAACGAACGTAAACGTAAACAAACTTTGTCATATTTTTCAACCAATGTTTTACGTTTATGACTGAACTTACAATCGTTTGTAAACGATCGTTGTTGGTTTCGTTTTTTTTCAGAACTTATTTCTGTTCGTGACTATACGCGATAAAAATAAAAATACATAAATCTAAAGTGATATTCGTTCAAAATTTTGGTGACACTTCTGACAGCTGTTGTTCAATTCTCAAATTGACATGACACTATAGTTTTCGATCAGCAACTCTTAATCACTCGTTAATCACTTGATGTCCGAATTGATCCTCCAAATTAACATGACACTATACTTTTCGATCAGCAACTCTTAATCACTCGTTAATCACTTGATGTTCGAATTGATCTTCCAAATAGAACGACCATCCTGGTACAGTTAGGTGGGGGTACAGTTGGTGCGTGCCCGCGTCAAAAATGGCTACCGCCTTTCCCGAACACTGTCGTATTGAGGGTATTAAAACATAGATAGTTTATCAATAAAACGTCTTCGAGTCCAGAATCCTGCGTAGGGGTGTCAAAAGCAACAGTACAATGGCGATAAGGGATTATATCTATGAGATTTGGGGGAAAAGATGTGAGTATAGTATGTACAACGTTCAGAAAATAACTAATAAATGGGAAATAATGGATATCAGTTCTTGTTTCTGACTGTTTGCGTGGTTTTTTTGTATATTTTACTACTACTTTGTTTGATTTAAGGAAAAATCTAGTCAACAAGTCGACAGCATTCCAGAAGAACGAATTGTCGAAGGCCTATCGTCCGATTCTGGTAAGTTCAAAATGATTTTTGTTGGTTGTTTTATTAGGTATATATGGTTACTGGAATTTATGTCGGCCAACATCTATACAAGGTTGATCTAAGGGCTGATTATTGTAAAGGGTATTCAAGGGAATCCAATCTTATCCGTTTCGTACCTCCGTGGTTCCACGGTCTGCAATCGACATTTTGGGACACATCTTCTAGCGTTAAATGATATTACAAACCTTAAGCGTCCATGTTGTTATTATAAACGTTGAGTTTTATAATCCTATATCTTTCCAATACTGCTAAATATACGTTGTCCTACCAATTAATATTTATCGCTTCTAATATTAAAAAATAATAATCCGATACTTGGAACTGTTTAAAAATGGATACTTTTATTTTCGAGCGAGTATTGTTCGTAATTTTCGAAGTGCGTCGTAAGTTTACATTGCTATATTTTTACTGTTCTCTCAGTACAATTTATTTTATACCTGACTGTTTTTTCATTGGACGGTAAAATTAATATATATTGTATGGCGAACTAGTGGCCTTTAATTTTCCGCTTTGTTTTGTTTAATTTAGGTTCTTAAATAATTTTGCGTTTTTTAATTATTTTTGTTATATGTTTTCAGATACTAATTCAAAAGGACCCGGCTCGGGCATCGGCCCTGGCGGTGACAAGTCTGTACCCGGTCAAGAGGGTTCAAAAAGCGACGGGTCTACCGAACAGCCAGGTTCAGGAGCGAAGACCGACAAAACCGGCGGCGTTACATTCCCACCCCATTTGGTTCCTGGCGAAGAATTTACATTCCGCGTAACTGTGATCCGAGCAATCGACATATCAAGTCAATACGTTGACATATTTTGTCAATTCAAGTAAGTGGTCTTTCTTAATATTTCATTTTATTGTCTTAATTTATTTTAGTACAACCTTACAGAGATGGCGATCTTACTGTTTAGTTTTTGTATTTTACATAAGTTAGGTTGCAAAAAATTTCACCGACAAATGAGGGAACGCCCAAAACCACTGTCTGTACAAAACTACGAAATTGAACAAAAACGTATGAAAATGTTGTTGTTTCGAGATGTAGATTGTGTTGTCGTCTCAAACAATATCGCCGACAAATACTGTGGAAACGCCCAGAAAATTAAGGCCGTGTACACATTAGTGTCCGATTCGATGTGATCCGAATTGTGTTCACATTGCATCCGATCTGACACGAGTAAAATTTATAGTTATCGTTTACTTGTGTATGTATTTTTGTTTTTACGCTAAATCATCTGATTCGACGTGAAAAAAAAATTGTGCATCGAATCGGATCCGATGTAATGTGCACACTCTAATGTAATATAACACACGTGCGATTCGCATCGGATCGGGTCGGACACAATATGAACAAGTCCCGAGGATTGTAGTTAAATATTGTTGATGAGATGGATTACGAGTGTGACCATAAGGAATAATTTATTGGATCCACTGTTGTCAGCTTTGGAATGCTTTGTGTTTAGTACGACGGTCTCATACACGCGTTACGTATATAAAACCCGATACGTCACGTTAGAAATAACTTTTCATTTTTTTGCCATGTCGTTCAAAAGAGACATTCATTTCTGGCAAGTAGTCTTAGTAGTTTAATAACAGAACTACTCTGAAATTTGTGGCTTATTAATAATTTTTTTGTATAATTTTCAGCTTTTTACATCGGCACGATGAAGCATTTTCAACCGAACCTGTCAAGAATACCGGCAAAGGTCCGCTGAATTTCGGTCACGTTCAGAATGTAAGCGGTAAACTGTAGAAATTTGTAATCGGTCTGTAAAGAGGTTTTTTAAAAGGGACACTGGGTTTGGACTGTACCTGACCGAACATTTCTGAATTTAAAGCAGTGAAAACGAGCTGTGTATAATGTGATACAAATATAAAATACACAATTACGCCTATATACATTATTCTACAAATCGTGGTCACTTGGTTTAGGCAATATTAACGGAAAATAATAAAATTTTAATAACTGTCAGTTATGTTTTCTTTCCAAAAAATTAAAATATATTTTTACCGCTACAATTTTCAAAATTTCATATCCGTGCGATTTAGGGTTACCAAGATTTTGAAAATTCGAACACAACAACACTAAATGCTCATTTTCCGTATTCTTTTCATTCCAGCGAACTGGAGAGTTGCTATTAAAAGATATGGGGCAGGATTGATAATTTAAAGAAATCTGGGATGTTGATATTATCGGTCCGGTAAAAAGATGGTTAAATTCATAAATTATTATTGGTTTATTATTAATTGAAAATTCGAACACAACAACACTAAATGCTCATTTTCCGTATTCTTTTCATTCCAGCGAACTGGAGAGTTGCTATTAAAAGATATGGGGCAGGATTGATAATTTAAAGAAATCTGGGATGTTGATATTATCGGTCCGGTAAAAAGATGGTTAAATTCATAAATTATTATTGGTTTATTATTAATTGAAAATTCGAACACAACAACACTAAATGCTCATTTTCCGTATTCCTTTCATTCCAGTGAACTGGAGAGTTGCTATTAAAAGATATGGGGCAGGATTGATAATTTAAAGAAATGTGGGATGTTGATATTATCGGTCCGGTAAAAAGATGGTTAAATTAATAAATTATTATTGGTTTATTATTAATTGAAATTGGACTCTAAAAATTATAGTTATGGCTTATCTTTAATTGAGCGTGACTATAAATAGCGATCAACCAAGTGTAGTTATGATAAACGAAATCTTCATTGTATAATCCTAGATCCAACTCCGCGTCCTCCAAAACCGCGATCATTAAGTAAAACAAATTAAAAAATTCATTAATAATTTCAATTAATCATTGAAATTAATCTACAGTCGCGCTTAGAAATAAAAGCAAATTTTCGTGAATCGTTCGGTAGTTATTGATCGTGAACAGTTCGCGAAAAATTAACAGCTGCTGTTCAGTTGCTATTCGCGAATTTGAGAGCGACTATGCTATAAATATATTAAAAAAATCTTTTATTTAGAGATTCTATATCACAATAAGGTCTTTGTCATAGCCGCCTATCGTTTATTTTTTTTGCCAGAATTCGACTACTAATGTCATTTTCTGATTTTCTAACCGCAGACTGTTCCCACCTTAAAATCAACAGTAAATCAGTCGCTAGAAGGAAAGTGTCATATCCAGTTTGTGGAAATATTTATACTACTGTATTGAATCTTGATATAACACCTGTTTGCAATGCAGTAGGACTCTCAGTCCGCGATACAAACGTGTCATAATTGACTAAAAAATGAATCACTCAATGTTCCAAATCCAAACCGGAAATATTTCTTTGACATTTCTGACCTTAGAATCCAAGCTTCGCTAAAGTGCCTTTTACGCGTTTCAGTAAGTACTCAGCCACCAGCGTGCAATACTCACCGCGTTGACCGCATTTATAGCTTCTTTTTTACTTTTTCGCTACTCCCTCGCTCGTAAGACGGCAGTAAATAATTGTGGCGAGTACTGTACCTTCTGACTCTCAGCGAATAGTGTAATCGACAACACAATTCCTGTACTAGGAAACATTGTGCTGTAATTGGTCCGTGATATTTTATTCTGTATCGTTTCAGCTCACCGTCACAGTCTCAAAAGCGTTCGTCCAATACTTGAATCGTTTTCCGATAATATTCGAAATGTTCGGACATCATCAACCGGTGTACGAATTTCGCGATTCGTCGAATCAACTCTTGCCATCAGGACACAGGTTAGTCACCCATTTTTATTCCAATCGGTTTCCGATAGTATTCGAAATGTTCGGTCATCATCAACCGGTGTACGAATTTCGCGATTCGTCGAATCAACTCTTGCCATCAGGACACAGGTTAGTCACCCATTTTTATTCCAATCGTTTTCCGATAGTATTCGAAATGTAAGGTCATCATCAACCGGTGTACGAATTTCGCGATTCATCGAATCAACTCTTGCCATCAGGACACATTTTAGTCGCCTTTTTTATTCCAATCGTTTTCCGACAATATTCGAAATGTAAGGTCATCATGAACCGCTGTAGGAATGTCGTCATTCGTCGAATCAACACTTCCCATCACTGTCTATAATCTTAAGCGAGGGTAGCCCCTACCCGCAGGTAATTTTTGACCTATATACCTGCGGGTATATTTATCCTACTCTCACTTGCAATTATCTTTCCCACAGCTTATATTATTCTAAAAACGGGATAGGCTACCCGCAGGTATTATTTTGTTTTGCTCGGCTCCGGCTCCCCCCCCCCTTGCGGCGCCGCTCCCCGGCGCCGCTCGCGGGGGGCCCCGGCCGCCCGAGCGGGGTGGGTTGGCCGACCCCCGGCTTATGGGGTCGGCCCCCCTCTAAACATCTCATACTATACACCCCTACACCCACCCAAACCCACCCACACCACCCCAAAAACAAAACCCCCCCCCCCAAAGTCCAGTAGTAGCAGATTTGCGCCAATGTACATAGATGTACATAAATATAAACCATAAATTAGCCACTTTGCTTGAGTAACTCAGAGTAACCGATTATTTGCTCACAATGTGCAAGTACATAGCTGATCAATTGTTTTGCAAGATAATAAGAACACCAAAGTAGCGCGAGCGAGATATTTGTACGATTTGTGTTTTTTGGTCCTATGGGCACCATGGAAATATATGTTTTCACCCAATCTTGCGGTACTAATAATAACAATAGCGGCGCACTTTGTTCACTCTATAGAGGATAAATTGCTCTACAACATAAGGCCAAAAATTTCTATATAGCTAAACAAACGATATTTTCATATTCGTATATTTTTGGTAGAATGGGGCCATTAAATAAGTTTTGATCCAAAACAGCAACTTAAATAATGGTAATAGCAGCACCATTCTCCCACATGATATAAAAGACTTTACAAAAATCTTTTTTCGAGGTTAAGTTAAAATAGTGACTAATTTCAGCAAAAAATTGGTCAAAAGGTTCGTTTTTAAACACGTTTTTGCACCACTTCGAATCGTATTTATTAACTATTTTAGCGTTTCTCTAAAAATGCTAAATTTATTTAAAAAGTATTTTTAAATTTCTACCTCAAGTTCGCCTCCAAGTCCAACCACGAGGGGGCCCGTGGTATCATGCTCGCTTTTCAAAATTTTTCATCAAATCGAGAAGCCAGCATAAAGTATTATAGAGGTTTTTTACCTCCGCAAAATAAACCTAGTTTAGTTTAGATATGTACACCGCTTGTCTAGTTACGTTAAGTACCACGAGTTTATAGCGGGCCCCAGTGGGACCCGAGCTCATTAGGCCCGGTTTTTCAGAAGGGAGGGGAGGAAAAGGCAGAAGATATCTGAATCATGTTTCGCGCCTGATTTGAAACTTTCAAACGGTCTCTCGTGCGAATCAATCCTACGTGCCAAAGTTGAGTAATGATCGTGGGCGTAAAAAAAAACCCACAAAGAAGATACCGCCAAATTCCACAGTGCTAACCAATAAAAATTCTTCGCTGACACTTAGAAGTCAAAAGGGTTACACTATGATTCCTCCAATAAAAACCCAACGTACTAACAAGATGTTTTAGCGTTAGCTAAACGACGTGATATAAACTAGTACCTACTATAAGAAATTGCCAGATAGTTCTGAAGCATAGGTACACCTCATGCCTTTTGCGTGCACAGCCAACCAGCTCTAGATAACATACGCGATATGATAAAAATGAATATCACACAATACCGCACAAGTTAGAACAACACCGGCAATAAGTTTCCCATGCCCGAAACCCCCCCTCCCAATTGCAAGCAATCAGCCTCCCAGGACGTCACAAAAAAATTTGGAAATTTCGATTGATGAATCATCGAGGCGTCATACCCCCGTACCCATGGAACCATGGGTCGCAAAAAAAAATCGACACAATAAATTTACCATGCCCGAAAACCCCCCATTAAAACTGTCCAGCCGTTCAGGACGTCAGAACAAATTTTCGAATTTTGGTTCAAGTCCCCACGAGGGGTTCCATCCCTTAAAAGCCCATGAACCGGAGCCTTAATCGAAAAACAAAAAAGAGGCATCGTCATTTATCATATTACTGTGATATTAAACCAACTATAGAAAAAAAATTGAAAGTTAAAATAAAAATAACCTTGCTTCCGTGAAGAGTACTCAAATGGGTTAAAAAACTTTGTTTTGTTCTCTGACTACGAACCTTGGGGGCGCCATACCCTCGTTCCCATGGAACCATGTGTCACAGAGCAATACCTGCACCGACAATGAGTTTCCCATGTCCGAAAACTCTCAGGTGAAACTTATCAGCCGCCCAAGACAACAGAACAAATTCGAAAGTTAAGATAAAAATGAAGGGTAATAAAATGGTGCAAAAAACCACATTTTGACCCCTGACCCCAAAACCAGACCCCGAAATCAAAAAACGGTCGTGGATATACGCAGTAAATCGGCTATGCCGGTTCGAATGACCCCAAAATCATGAAAATCATTTAAGTTGTTCCCGAGTTATGGCCGATCACACACACAGACGGTATTTAGAAGATTTCACCCCTCCAACACACAATCTCCGATACGTTTCACTACTTTCTGATAAAAAATATATCATCGTAATAGTTTCTGCCTTGCATTGTTCGTGTGATGCTATTCATCACAACCAAAAAATATCTATTGCGTGTCAACAAATGTGCCAC
>JASANE010021287.1:0-14885 GCA_030248225.1 Trileptium ribeirensis
AATAGCCATAAAGCTAAATAGTCAAATAGTTAAATAGCCATACAACTAAATAGCCATAAAGCTAAATAGTCATCTAGCTAAATAGCCATATAGCTAAATAGCCATAAAGCTAAATAGCCATAAAGCTAAATAGCTGTAAATAAAGCTAAATAGCCATATAGCTAAATAGCCATAAAGCTAAATAGCCATATAGCTAAATAGTCATATAGCTAAATAGCCATATAGCTAAATAGCCATATAGCTAAATAGCCATATAGCTAATTAGCCATATAGCAAATTAGCCATATAGCAAATTAGCCATATAGCAAATTAGCCATATAGCAAATTAGCCATATAGCAAATTAGCCATATAGCAAATTAGCAATATAGCAAATTAGCCATATAGCAAATTAGCCATATAGCTAAATAGCCATAAAGCTAAATAACCATAAATCTAAATAGCCATAAAGCTAAATAACCGTAAAGCTAAATAGCCATAAAGCTAAATAGCCATATAGCTAAATAGCCATAAAGCTAAATAGCCATATATCTAAACATGTATGTATAGCAATATAGGATATAGCTAAATAGCCATAAAGCTAAATAGCCACATAGCTAAATAGCCATAAAGCTAAATAGCCATATAGCTAAATAGCCATAAAGCTAAATAGCCATAAAGCTAAATAGCCATATAGCTAAATAGCCATAAAGCTAAATAGCCATATAGCTAAACATGTATGTATAGCAATATAGCATATAGCTAAATAGCCATAAAGCTAAATAGCCATATAGTTAAATAGCCATATAGCTGAATAGCCATATAGCTAAACATGTATGTATAGCAATATAGCATATAGCTAAATAGCCATATAGCTAAATAGCCATAAAGCTAAACAGCCATAAAGCTAAATAGCCATAAAGATAAATAGCCATAAAGCTAAATAGCCATAAAGCTAAATAGCCATAAAGCTAAATAGCCATAAAGCTAAATAGCCATATAGCTAAATAGCCATAAAGCTAAATAGCCATAAAGCTAAATAGCCATAAAGCTAAATAACCATAAAGCTAAATAGCCATATAGCTAAATAGCCATATAGCTAAATAGCCATATAGCTAAATAGCCATATAACTAAATAGCCATATAGCTAAATAGCCATATAGCTAAATAGCCATATATCTAAATAGCCATACAGCTAATTAGCCATAAAGCTAAATAGCCATATAGCTAAATAGCCATATAGCTAAATTGTCATAAAGCTAAATAGCCATAAAGCTAAATAGTTATAAAGCCAAATAGCCATAAAGCTAAATAGCCATTAAGCTAAATAGCCATAAAGCTAAATAGCCATAAAGCTAAATACCATAAAGCTAAATAGCCATATAGCTAAATAGCCATAAAGCTAAATAGCCATAAAGCTAAATAGCCATAAAGCTAAATAGCCATAAAGCTAAATAGCCATAAAGCTAAATAGCCATAAAGCTAAATAGCCATAAAGCTAAATAGCTATATAGCTAAATAGCCATATAGCTAAATAGCCATAAAGCTAAATAGCCATATAGCTATATAGCCATAAAGCTAAATAGCCATATAGCTAAATAGCCATAAAGCTAAATAGCCATTTAGCTAAACATGTATGTATACTAATATTGCAGCTCATTTCAGAGTCTATTCAGGTCATTAGAGTTATCATCGCATTTATTGAGTGCTAAGTTACATTTATGATTTTCTTTTCTGAGTTTGTTTATATATCACAGTACACATTTTTATTTTGACAGATATATTAGTTGTTGATACTGTCAAAAGTGATACAATAAAATTAAGATATTTAAAAATTAAAAAATCATTAACCATTAATCTTAAAATAAAAAAGTTTATTTTAAGAGTCAGTCTTAGCCATAAATTATTAATTTTAACCTCAAACAATGGAACTGAACCATAAAGCAATTTTGACGCTGGTTTTATTCCTACATTTTTGTTATATCACAATGGTCATGCCTCAACAAACGCCTGTCGTTGTACAACTATGTTCGGAACCATGCGGCTCAGGTCGATTCACAATGCTTGGACGTTTAACGGGAATCAATTGCTGTACGATGAATATTAACAAAAAGGACTATCGACCACTAAAGCTGCTACAGCTTAGACGCCGACATTACGATGCTTATTAGTAACGGCAAGAGTGCATTAGGGAAGAGTATAACACTTCCCTGCACTCGTATGTTAGCCCGTGCTTGATGACGCGGGCGTTTCCGGCCTTACCTCTCCCCTCCCCCAGTTTTTTTGGGGCAGGGTCGGTCGGACCCCGCCCCCAATTTCTGGGGGTCGGTTCATAATCAGCTGCTGATAAACCGACCCCCCCAGAATTGGATGGGTCCGACCAACCCCCGTCCCAAAAAAAACTGGGGGGTTGAAGCATCTGGACCCCCAGAAAGTAGGGGCTCAGGTCCAAAACGACCGCGTCATCAAAAACGGGCTAATACGTGAGTGCAGGGTGCAGGGAATTGTCATACTCTTCCCTAATGGACTCTTCGTAACGGCAATATTGGCAATTTGACGCTAGAAAACTAAAACCAATTTATTATGAGACGGATTCTATTACATCGTTAAAAATATATCAGTTTGACAAATTTTAATAAAAAACTATGAAATTAATATGTTTTACTAAGGTTTTTATGGGAAATTAATATACAGTTGTGATGGGAATTTTTATATAATGATTTTTGGACTGGCGTGAATGTGTCCTTTAATATTTTTAAGGTCTGGTTTTTGTATCACTTTTCCTGATGCTTAAACCTAAGAATCTACCTGTCCGCCCGTACGCAAGTCAAACAATCTTGAAGCAATAATATAAACTACTATATAGTGTTTGACAATATGACAGCACTTGTGATGGACGTTGTCGTTAGAAACGATAATTTTTTTGCACGACACTTTTACACTTTGGTTTAAATTTTATGAAAACGTTAAAAAATGGCGTAAACGCTGCGTGTAAATTGAAGTTTTGACCTTTATAGAACTCTAATGTGTCAAAACAATAACTGAACATAGTATGTAAGAATGTAAGTGGTTTTAAGGCGTGTTCACACGCTCAAACTTTTTGCTCAAATTTTGAGCTCAAAATTTGATCAAATTTTGATCAAAATTTGACGATGATTTTCAAATGAAAATTTGAAGCTCAAATTTTGCAAATCAAAATTTGAGCTCAAGCTTTTTCAGGTAATACATCTCGTCCATGATTGGCTACAGGGACATTCGTGAAATGTTTGAACTGTGTTCGCACGTTCAAACTTGCAAAAAAGCAAAAAAGTTGCTTTCAAATTTTGATCAAAATTTGATCAAAATTTGAGCAAAAAGATTGAGCGTGTGCACACGCCTTTACTATCGTGCGTACTGAGGAACAAAAACTACGTAGGCACAGTAGAGTTGTGATAGCACTACTATCCCTTCGGACGCTGTTCAACCATCGAATATATCTCAATATTTTATTCCAAATTGGGTTGTGCTTACATCGTTCTCCCGTGAGTAATAGCTAAACTGCAAAAACGTGGAGTCAAATTTTGGGTATTGAGTCGGTCTTTTTAGCCATCAGCTTGATTTATAATAGACACAATTTGATTAATGTTTTGACTCAAAACTTTACTCGAGTTGAGTCAAAGTTTAACTCAAGGTTAGCGTTGAAAGTATCGACTCAATACTCAGAAATTCACTCAACGTTTTGCAATGTAGCGATTTGATGAGTTGACAGCATTTTGAGAGCTAGATGCTAGCAGGCACTGGACGAGATAGATATGTAGATAATTATATCTGATGGGATCTAAAATCCTGAATGAGCCGCTAATGTGCTTTTCGCCACCCTAAATCCGTGTACAATTCTGGCCTAATATAGTCTTAACATGGCCCACAATGGTTCCGACTACATGTCTAACTGTTTGATTTTTGGTATATGAAATTATCATATTATCATGTTGTGACTAATTAAGAACAGAGATTATAAGTTGAAAAAATTTGAGGCCAAAATTTAACGAAACATTGTAAACATTTTCAAACACTACGACAAGCAACATTTTTCACTGGAAATATCAGTCAAATCTTGATCAAAATATGACTAGTAAAAGTTTTAGCAAAAATCTGAACTCGTGAACACAGCTTAAGGCTCTGAGACTGCGGCTTCAGCGATGTGTATACTAATTTCCTAACTCTTATTCTCTAAGATCATACAAGATAGCAATATTTCTAATAATTGGCTTTTGTTAATGCTGTAGGAATCCAATGTGAAATTTGTATATTTATGTCTCAATGTTATGGGTTTTAAAATAAAGTGATACAAAACCTCTATGAAATCCAAATCTTAAAATAATTAAATTATATTTAATAACTTCGGATTTTCGTAAGTCGAGATCATTGATAAACCTGAAATGCAATAAAATTATATCGGTTTTACGGGTATAGAACTGTAAATAGATTGTGATTCTAAAAATGACGAAATAAAATAATGGCACTAATGCATAGATTTTGAAGGTCAGTTGGTTTATCAGTGGAGTGGGGTTAGGCTATAGGTAGGGACAAAGTTTTGAAATTTTTAGTGAGCTATAGGAAACTTACTCTCCACAGTATTGGAGTAAGAAGCTTGAAACAAGAATAGCCTAGCTTGTCTATATTATAGGGTTGTAACGTAAAATCAGCAATTATTTTCCAATCTTTATTAAGTTTCTGTAGCACTATTTCTTCTCAGCCTGGTTTTTCGTAAAGCCATCGTACACTGCTATAGAATTTCTCATCAAAAAATTGATCTAATTTCCGCAACTTAGCTATGTAACTATTAGCAACATTTTAATTTTAAAATTATAAAAGTTTTCCATGTCCTGTTTGCATATAAGCAAACCTTAGTGAGAATAAGTTTTTCCGTTATTAAGGTATGATCGAAAAAGACATTTTTGTAGTTTTGCCTATATAAAAATTATAGAACACATGAATATTCCTAATATCAAAAAATACCACGTATGGAAATATTTATATGAAAAATTCGTTAAAAAAAATTAATATAAATGTATTTACAAGTTTTTGAGTTAGCCTTCTGGTTTCACGTACGGACGAACGAAGCGAATTCACAGTAGACAGTAATCCAAACTCTTAGCAATTTATGCAGATAATATTAGTTCATTCGCATCGTTTGTGCTCAATTCAAACAATAAAACAATGCTCTGCTCAGTATAAAAGTTTTGGTGAACAAATTTTTACCATTACAACTTGTCATGTTTAAATTCGTTGCAAGTACGAAGATAAAAAGTGGCTTTAGGATTAGACTTAGGCTTAGAGAGACAAAAATTATGCAAGCGGCAAAAACTTACTTACTTCAATAATTCGGCGTATTTACAGATTTAGGTTAGTTGGTCAATCTCAGTAAAAATGACAGTGAACATAAATATGGTGACAATTTGGATAAATGTCATTCCGTGATACTCTTTATAATCTGGGCCGTGCTGGCGTCGTATTTCAACCTATCTAGCAAAGCATCTAATAATAGATGTCTTCAAAATACATTGAGCTGCTATTGAATAGCCTACAACGATATTTTTTGGGTCATCGCCTGCCACAACATCAACAAATAAAATTTTAGAGCATGATTATCCAGATTATTTGTATTTCAGCTGTTAATTACATATTGGGCTTATGGCAGCGCGCACGATCACCAAAGAACATTTGTGCAATTTATATTTCCACACGGAATGATTCGGGGCGACCCTAAAATGCTTGGCAGAAACCACATCGTCGTATAACCATGACTGTTTAACCCTTTATCGCATAAAGTCAAATATTTGCATTGCAATGCGGTGCTGTATTTGTCGTGGAATCTGCGTTTGCACGTGCGTTGTTATTCGTTCGCCAGTATATTTCTAACCAAGTAATCAATACCTCCTAAATTGCGTAGTGTCAAGCGTGCGAGGGACGCAGCCAAACTATTCTTGTTTAGTACTAGCATTTTCACGGCATACTAATTTCGTAATATTTATATATAATGAGTAATGACTTTAGTATTCGACGCTTCAGTGTCGGATTACAGAGAAATTGGAATGTTTTGACACTGGTTGTAAAAGGGTTTTTAAGTATGTCATATGATTCCATTAAAATTTATGGGACGGTATTGACTTTAAATAAAGCTACCTGAAAGCCAACAGACAGTAAAACTACAGTATTGTAAGCAGTCAACGATGATTGCATTGCAGTTCGATGATTACATTACAATGCATATATTAGTTCTTGCGGTTATAGCATATGGTAATCCTTAAAGAATCTTGGGTGTACTCGATACCAAGATTGGTATTATCCTGTATGTCTTTTCATGGTGTGTTCACATTACGTCCGATCCGATCCGAGTTGCGCGTTTTAATATGGTGCTCACATTACATTCGATCCGATTGAGAATGTACAATTTCTATTCAATACATTGAAAAATACATATACATATACGCGGTATACGGTAGGTGCACAATTTTGGTTGTATCTGTTGCTATCGGACCAAATGCACTGTGATCAAAAATCGGACCGGAACGCTTTCGATCTGGTCGAATGTAATGTGCACACGACCTTATCTGTTTGCTCTCTATAATGGCCATAGAAAGTTTAATCATTTCATACCACAACGT
The DNA here is from genome assembly GCA_030248225.1 of Trileptium ribeirensis. NCBI lineage: Eukaryota > Metazoa > Nematoda > Enoplea > Enoplida > Thoracostomopsidae > Trileptium > Trileptium ribeirensis. Next base: position 6,625 of record JASANE010021287.1, read on the forward strand.
TCAGATGGACCTAGCGCACCCTGCCAGCAGGGTTTACTGCGTTCATCGCATGCTGTTATAGTTTTTGCGCAATCGTTGTTATTCCACTCACGCCCTTAAACAACAGAGCAACAGCCCTTGTACAGTTCAGTGGTTTGCGTACGCAACTTTCACCTGCACAAGCCGGGTTTGATTCCTGGTCCTGGCTTGATTTTGTACACAAATTAATTAGGGCATGAAAGGGTTAAAAGAATATTCGTCGCGCAATGGGAGATCTGTATAATAAGTAACATCTCACTCTAAATTGAATGTGATTTTTTGTGATTACAAATTTAATATAGTAAATGTGTACAAAATTGGGCCTTTTTATCTGTTACAGACGAGCGACAAAGCAAATAAATTCTTAAGAACACCATTTAAAAACTTATATATCCAAACCACAGTAGAACCATACCAAAATTTCTTCGTGTTCATTGTAAACATTTTGAAATTTGTAAGAATCGCATAAAGTATTTGTGCTTCCATTCAAACTGCCTTAATAAATTACCTTGCACCTTATTGTCAAAGCAACACCTACAGCGCTAAATGTACTGTTCTACAGTTTCATATAGATTCATACAGTTTCTATATAGAACTACAACTGTTTTCGAAAACTAAAACTTATTTAGTAGTGTTCCCAAAAGTGTTTAATGTTCTACACAATCTTTATATACAACAAACGGAGCTCATTTTTGCACTTGTAAAACCTGCATGAAACTTACATTTATTTTTACTTTTTGGATACATCTGCACATTGTCATTTAATATTTCATACGAAAATTATACGAGATAGCAAAAGTGTTTAATAGTTTTAGTAAACACAGTTATCATCAATTTTAGCGGGTTGCTGGTGGAAATTAGGCAACCTTTACAGGAATTAATATGTCGAGGAATACTATAAAATCTTATCTCATTTTGTTGTTGTGGCCTACCTGACATTGAGCCGGCCTCCCGTCCACAGCACTAATTAGTCTAATTTCATCGAGGCCAACGTATAAACCAGGCTCCAAGCCCTCCAGTTGAAAGATGATCTGAAACAAAATATTTTATAATGGTTATTAAATCCTAGATCATACGTACATGTTGTATCCAACTTGCATAGAGCTTACATCTTCCAGCTGTGGATATCAGATTTCGGTACGACATAAAGTGTTAAAATCAGTTTGCATGCCTGAATCGGACAAATGTTACGATATATATAGTGTTGTAACTTGCGACGAAAGTTGAGATTTGCTTTAAGGCTCAACTATCTTTGATTTGTGTCCTTTAACAGAGTTACTAGCTTTTTGTTCCTCTAGATTTATGTCCCGGTTCGGAGACATTAGAAAGTAATTGGTCCAATGATTAGGGCTAGCACAGCATCTAGTTATTATATTGTTATAAAAATATACATCACGCCTTAATTTCTGGAAGCTGTTTATATTTTAGTGTCAATTTGAAGGCCTCGTATTCATACATGCTCAGAAATATTATCTCCTGATATATCTGACTAATATTGACACAAAGCGCAGATCCCTCTTCTGGCAGGTGCCCTAACCCCCGAGAGCCGGGCTGCTCCCTCTGGAGCCTCGGACATTGAGAATGTATGCTCGAGTTTACATCTGTTAAACATAGTTGTCAAGTTTTTGAAAGAGGTGGAGATAATTAATGGATGTAGTTACCTAATTCAAGCGACCATTATCATTTTTCTGCTATCAATGTTTGTTATCAATTTTTGTGAACTAAATTATATAGCAACAGCAACAATATTCAAATATTACCAAGATTGAATATTCGGATTGCATTGCATAAGATAGTCAAAAACTTTGTTTTTCACAGGACAGGTCTATACATTGACGTGCTAATTCTGTGCTAATGCTGAAACAACCAATTGTCAACGATATCACCCAAACAAAAACAAAAATACGCGTTTCAGATTTCGTTTACCTGAGTTCGGCCAGACTTGAGCTCTACGAAAGCACGCCACCAAGTCGCAAGATAGCGCGGTGGGTAAGATCTTTCCCAGACGCAGGAATCAAAATCAGTAATGCACACCTAAAAGATTTGAAATGAATTATAAAATAATTTGTCCATAACATTAAAGTCCAATTGTGCATCTTGTTATATGTTAACCTTTTGGAGTTATGAGATTGAAAATTGGTGTATCTACAATTGGTATAAAATTATCGCCTGGATTTTGGATTGTTCATGGTACATGTGACGTTTGGATGTTGGACAAAAATCTACTCCTCGTCATCAATTGTTCCTGAATGAGTGGTGTAGCCCTACAACGAGATATTCAATGATAATCAATTTATTAAATTATATTTAGAAAGAAGGGTATGTTATGTCGATATGGTATAAATCTGATATAGTACCAAATCAGTATCTGACCAAATTTTAATTGTATTATGATTCACATAGTTAGGGCTTCAGTCTGAAATATATTTCGGAAGCCTTAGTAATGCGCGACAGCCAGACATTTTGAAACTTCATGCAGCATGTGGACACAGCGGTGCTAGGAAAGTTTCTATTAAAAAACTTTCATTGTTTTAAAACACGCGTGTACTCACAACAGAAGAGCTTCCATTTTTAGATTATTACATGTTGCGATTAGCTTTGATCGGACAAAGACATTAATGTTGTTGTAGGCAACGTATTTGTCAACTGAATGTGTTTCAAATTACTTTTCATAACGTTATACGACGTTCACGTTATAACGACCCCAACGTTTGGATCCTATGTACACCACACAGTGTCAGGCACACTATCACAACAGTGTTTCATATACACCTGTATGTTTTTTATATTTTTTTTTCGAGGTAGCTAGCTAGAGGTATTGTCAATTCTCGACAGTGTCAAGCACACCGTGTCTTCTTACAGTTTTATTGACAGAGTGCGGCATTATTTTATCAACGTTCATATGGCCTAAATACAAATATCGATAATTTAAAAAATCTACATAGCATAGTTGACTAATAAACCGCATTAGCTACAGACGGTGTCCGTTCCAGTTAATTCGCGCCAACTTTTTAGGTAAGGGTGTGTACAATACTGTAAAGAAAAAGTGTAGTAGCTACGGTGTGTTGTACACCCGCGAAAATTGATTTATAGTATGTGCATCACACTGACTGTTTATACGGTAGGGTCGCGACTACAGGAAACAAAAATTCCAAACAGCTGTGACTTTATAGCGTGAACGCCGTATTAGATTGTACACGACATGTTTCAACTGAACTACAAGAGTCGATTCTGCTAAAAAAAGGTTAGTATTGTCGTAGGCAACGTATTTGTCAACTGAATATGGTTGAAATGACTTTTCATTACGGTAGATTGTAGACGAGACGTTTCATCTGAACTACAAGAGCCGATTCTGCTAAAAAGCCATTAATATTGTTGTAGGCGACGTATGTCGTTGTCAACTGAGTATGTTTCAAATGACCTCTCTTAACCCTAGATTGTATTAAATTTCGGTTAAAATTGACAGAATACACTTTTAAACGAGCATTTTATTATAAAATTTTGGCCGTTATAAAAATTTGTTTAGGCAAGGGGCGGTCGATGGCAGCAATAATCTTCGGCCAACAGTGAACGGCCGGTTGTTAACAATTTTTCTGTTGCTAATGGTGGCGAAAGTCTTTGGTCAGCAGTTATGGGCTTGGGTTGGCCGGCCACAGTCTATTAGATTACTGCTGTGTATCAAGTGAATTAAACGAGATTACCTGATTTTTTTTATATTATGTCATCGTCAATGGCCAACGTGTGAGGATTTTGTTCTGCTTAGTACCATCTTGTCATATTATATTAAGTATATGATGTTATGTTTTTTATTAAATTAATATGCTTCAGTAGTTAACAATGTACCTCACAGTCCGCCGTCGCGAAGCACGAATTACATATAGACTAAAGTCAGTGTAGGATTTGGCACCTTAGCCGGTGCAATGTATGCCGTGCAAGGCCTTCAAATGCAAATCGAGAGAATTTTCGAACAAATGCCGAAGTAAAATACCAATTTCATTTCGGATTAAGGTAAGCTTCTTGTCAGTCAGTCGTCCATTGGCAGCTGACCTACCGCTAAGCCGTCGGCGGTGGTTGACAGTCGGCCTGCCGTTGGCCAGTCATTTGATTTCAAAACCGACCGTGGGTCGGCCGAAAATTTTACCGGATGGCTGACACCCATCAGTTTCACTTCAGAAACGGCTGTTGCCTAACACTATTTAATCCAGATTTTCAAACAAATCATGTTTTACTTAATAATTGTGTTTGCCGACAGTATCCTTTCAATAGTGTTTATGCTAAATGCATTGATAAAATAGTTCAATACATCACATAACACAGGATAAATGCTAAAACCATAAAGAAGAAAAATGTTACCCTAAAGTTAAGGTCATTTGATCCGACCGGTAGATGATACCAAAAATGCAAAACGGAGTCTTGATAAAGAAAAAAGGTGCGACTGATAATAAGGTGACTTTCAGTTAACGATTTTGACGTTCCGGTAGCTTGCAAGAAGCAAAATCCTAAATATAAAATAAGATAAATGCATTGCAATAATTTGGGGATAAAAATGTGTAAGAAATAAATTCATTTGTCAAAAAATCGACAAATTTTTGTTATAAAAGTTTTATACAAAGCTATACTAACTGTAGCCCTGACATGAATGAGTGAAGCGCCATCAATTACGGTTTTCAATGAGTTTGCAAGTAAGTCTTCTCAGTTTACACAGGCAAACATTTCTACATTTCAGTGCAGTTAAATGCTAACGACTTTTGTCTCGTCTTGGTCACTGCATCTGATCCGATCCAATATTTTGCGTATAGCGTATACAGTGGGTCAGCATTTTTTCACATCACATCACTGATTTGGATCCAATAAAATGGTGCTTGCTCTACCATATCGAATCGGATGCATTGCGAACAGGCCGTTAGCTTGCCATTCCAAGATAAAACTGTTTGAGTAGCCAAATGAGTAGATATTATGCGGCATGTTAATCGTCACGAAACCTAATTGGTGTAAAGGTATAATATTCTCATCACACTGAAATATGGTTCTTAATATTTTAGCGTCTCGATCAAAATATAATAAGCTAATATTAGAAAGCCAGCGTTACTCAATACACGAAATGTATTTATAATTTTATGGCGCTACTAGCCTGCTTTTGACATGATTTCACCAGGATCCGTTGGTCGATGTCCGTATTCACATCGAACTTGCCAGACCCGTGATCCGCCTGCAATTCCACTGGACGCATCAATGATTTCAAAATCACACAGTCCACCGTTTTCAAATCCACATCCGGCAAAAGTACATTCGTCGTCATAATTATTGTGTTTGACTTGTTTTTCGTCAACGTATTTTACATCTGGCGGAGATGTCTTAAAATCATATTGTAAAATTTAGGAATTTTTAGATATTCTTTTAAGAATCAATATTTGTGATGTTCACAGAATATATGCTGATTCAAAAATTATACAGCTAAACATGTGTAGGGAAGCACGCTGAATATGAAAATACTCCTAATTCATTCGACCAATAGCACTCGTGAAATACATACATTGAGCTCACCAGCATTATTAAAAACATGAGTACAATTTTTAACACATCTATTTCTATATTTCGCGTTATGTAATAGCAACCTGCTATGTAACACTTATTAAATTTGTAGCCTATTCGGCGTTTGTTCAATCAATATGTTATCGGATGATAGCCTCTACTATGTATTATTGTCTGTCGAATAATTGATTAGTGTAAAATCCGAAAGCGGTATAATAATGAAAACCTCTAAAAATGATAGGATTAAAAATATTAATCAGAATGAAGTCAAGCTTACCCTCAATATCTCAATGTTGTCACCGTTATCAGTTCGTCGAAATTCTTCAAAGCTGCCATCATCGTGAACTTCACTTCGTAATAATTCTTCCAATATATCCATATCAATATTCATATCATCAGGATTAGGCTCTTGCTCATAGCTGAAATCCGTCGCCGCTTTTGTCGGCTCTAGTGAAAAAAATTCCTTGAGAAACTGTTGATCGATATCAAATATCGAGTCATCGTTTGGAGAGGATTTATCAACATTCGATGATCTCAATTTCGTCTCAACCGACCTATCTGGTTTGACCGGTGTTCGTTCTTTTAATTTCGATTTGGTTGACAAGTGAGTACGTTCGCGTTTGCGAAGTTTGCCAGTGTATTCTGAAACCAAATTCTGAAATGTTATCATACTAATAGAATGGAATAAAAATTCTCGTACAACGATTTTGAATGACGAGCATGCGTTCGTTATTCGTCAGGTTGCGTTATACGACAAAACTATAAAAATGAGTAGTCTATACAATCGTGGAACATGTCAAGTCCCCATTTTGTCTTTCAAAGTCTAGGTCTAGGCTTAAACTTAGGCCTGGGCCTAGCAATTATACGGCGTTTACGTTATAAAGGACCCCCATGTGAAAATTTTGTACCCCTATATTCTAGACCACGCCATCCTGTGGCATACGGTATATAAAGACACTATGTAATGCAAAAGATGGTGTATAGAGACACCGTTAACGTAGCTATAGTGTGTTAACCTACATATTGTTTTTTTACTGGCGGTGTCAAGGACACGATACACAAACCCATTATATATTGCGTGTAAATAACAACATGGTGTAGCTAACACATATTAAATTTATGGTGTAGTCTACACCATACCAGTACCGACAGTACACTGCCTATGTATACTATCTGAAAATACCATCAGAAACACCATGGTGTTCAATACACCGTATAATTGATGTTGGAAAAGACGCTCAAGGTGGACAAAACTTTCACATGGGGGTCCATGCATTAATCTGGATTTTTGCCCAAAGGTACTCATGCCACGTTTTTCCACCACCCCCTCGGTTCTGTTATTGGTAAACATGACGTCAAATGATACCAACATTTTCGGTGCATCTTAAAACCTGAACAATTTCGGCTGGGAGGGTTCTAGAAATATCCGAAAGTTTAGAAATATTTAAAAAATATGGCAGAAGATGAACTTGAAAGCACAAAACCTGACTGTTTAATAAAAAGCCATATATTAACCGCCATATTATATAATTTATAAAATAGGGATGCAAATTCGTTTGGATCCTCGCCGTACACTTAGTGTGGGCATAGCTAAAAGTAGTAAAAACCACAACTAGAAAATTATATCTTTGCAATAATACATTATCATTCTTTTGTATAAAGCTGTAGATTTGATGCAAAAATTGCGATAGTTCTCGAATTTGAGGCAATAAAGGCCTGTAGGGACTATCCCTTGTCCCTACGAGACGCTTCCAGCTAGCTGCACAGAAGAGTGACACGTTGATCATGATGCAAACTGATGCAATCGTGTACACGTGTACACGTGGACTAACGTACACGCATGATGCAACACATGCTTGTCTTGTATATAAATGTGTGAACAGTTCAATAAAGATTATCAGTTTAAATGTGGCATCCACAGGCGCAACGGCAGTTGCAGCAGGCTTGTTGTAATAACAGCTGATACCAAAAAATTAGTGCAAAGTTTAGTGATTCGCTATAAAAATGGAGCTTAATATTGGGCTTACCAAACACGTTAAATTCCTACACAAAGATACGAATTTTCTAAATGTGGCCAGTGCTCAGCTATTAAGCATATGTTACCAGGTAAAATAGAAATACAAGCTCAACGCCCCAGGTCCCGGGGTATCTGTCATCCATGGGGGCAGAAGCCGTGCGAGGAAAAGTCGGCGGTCTTCTGCCAACCAATGGGGCAGCCGGCAGGCAGCGCGGCATAGTAACGGTGGAGGGCGGTGTAGAATTTCTCAATTTTTAAAAATTCATAAATTTCCCCGGTTTTGCATAATTTGTTCCAGTTTTTTATAAAATGTACGCCACAGTTTGCCAATTTGTGCCTAAGTTCCTGATTTCCTGAGTTTTACGGCCCCTAGAAGGGGAAGGGATACGATGCTAGGGGAGCGGGTAGTCCGACCCCTGGGAGACTATACCCTCCCCACTCCCATATAAGCTCATGCCCGTACTTGTAAATCACGTATAGGTTGCTGATACTTATCTGATGATTCAGCAGCTATGGTTAAATATGGTATCTGTAACCGATTTATACACTACCGATGTCTTGGTTTGACGTTATTGGAGCTCGATGAATTGATTTGTATCAAACCTGCGTCCTAGGTGTGTAAGATTTGCAAACCAGCATTATTCTTGTAAAGTTGGAGCATATGTAACTGAACGAAGTACAACGCTACATAAAC
>JASANE010021288.1:0-36931 GCA_030248225.1 Trileptium ribeirensis
GTAGAGTGGTACTAAAGTTATTGTTGTATCTTCAAACTTGACCAATTTCAGACTGGGGGCTAGCCGAAAAGACCCTATTTCATTGGGAAAGTTGTGTATTGTATTATTCTTTTCCAGACTGTGTATTCCTCGATAGTCAACGTCCTGAAGAGCCTTATTTTATATCGTGTATTCAAGCGTTTAAGATGGTAAGTCAAATAGATAGTTCAATAGTGCTGTTCTAAATTTCGGTTTTTCCATAGATTTGAGTTAGTTTTTTTAAAAAGTTCCTATGTCGTTGCAAAATTGCATGTAATAATACTTTTATCAACCATATAGACATATCTTATATTTATATACATTTCATTGAGACGGAGCGAGCGGAGTTTTCCATTGAGGGCGCCGCTATGGGAGAAATCGTGAAAATTTCTTTTTTGTCTGATGCTGTCATTCATAACTTATTTTCGGGCGCATGGATTTCGATAAATTTTTTGGTTCTACAGATAAAGTGATGTTAATGTGCACTTTAGTCGAACAGCTGCGATTACATCTTTGGGGCTAAAATAGCAAAACAAACAGGTTTATAAGGGTTCTTTTCTCAATTTGGTCATACTCGGGTATCAGTGTTTCGCAACCCATATTTCGCGACACCAGGCTTTGCATTGAAAAACGGAGGTCGGAGACCACCACATCGTCACATCATGGAGACCTACGAGATGACAAACGCGTTTTTAAGGAACCACTCGCTGTAGGTCCGAATTAGGTTAGTTGACTCTTTGCCAGAAATATTGATTTTTCAACTTTCGCTTTGTTATTGCGTATTTTACCTTACGAAGAGTGTATTAGGTTACCAAGCAAGCCGGATACGATCGTTTTGCCATTTAGACTCTAAATTGACAGTATTATATACCTTATCAAGTGGTTTTAGGGGTTTTAATGTCGACGAACCCGATTTCCAAAATTTGGTGTGGTTTCATTTGTTTGTTCATGTATGGCTTGCAAGGCATCAAGAATAGTTTTTACATAGGCTTTTCTGAACCTTGAATGCAATGATTTGGTTGTTATCAATTATTTTTTTCAATTATATTTCTTGTTTTGTCATAGGGGTTTTCATTTCGTTTAGGGTCATTGAACCCGATTTCGAAAATATAGCTTGTCTGCAGTAGTTTGATTACGTATTGTGTACATTGCATCAAAAATGGTCTATATATAGGCTTTTGAAATCCTGAATGCGATGGTTCGGATATCTACGGTAGTTTTATAATGTGGGGTATGGAGTAACTTAACCATATTACACCTTTACACCTATTCCTCAGGGATTAACCAATTCAGGCTCCAGCGGAAATCCTGTTCCGGTTGCGATTCCGCCAAAAATCAAAAACCATACCGGATCCGAAATTCTGGTTTGAAAATATTTGTTTCAAATTTTCCACATTTTTGATTCATCAGTGGTTCAAACATTATGTAATATACATAATGATCAAGTTCTAATACCACTAAACAAAAGAGAAGATCAATTCAGTAAATTGCCGTATGAAACGGAAATTTGACACATAATTTCAGTGGGAATTTTTCATCCAAATTCTGCAGGAGTTTGTTAGCTAAACAAAGCCAGGTCGATGCTTGTCATAGCGGTTACACATTCAGAAGTCTGCGGGGTATGTTAGAATTAAACCTGTCCAACTCGGTAAAAGAGTATGGTAATTTAGAAGTACTTAGCTGTAAGCTTGGCTAATATAAGTTGCGTCAAGCACCAGCCAGTGCGCTTGAAAACTGTAAATCAATCTACATTGGGGTAAAGTAACGTAATCTGCAACGCAGCCAGAAACTGCGTTCTTTTCAATGAACTGTATATATTTATTGAAACTTTGCGAGCAGTATCATAGTTTGCCTCATGTATAGTATTCTGATCGGAAAGTCATCATCATCATCTAGCTGACGGGTACCGGTTGCCCAACGCTGAGCTTACGCAGTGTCTCTGACCACTGATTAGAAAATTACTTTCTGTTATTTTCTCTTAGAACCATGCAAACCAATAATTTCAAGTTTACTACAGAACAACATGTAACAAACGTATATAGTAAAGGGGGGCGATTGGGGACAGAAAGAAAGTCCACGTTCCATGCAAGCATTTTTAGTTACAAGCACACAACTAGCCTGGTCAGACCGATGTTGGTAAGGGCTCAATTTTTTTGTCAGACGCGAACTGCTTCGGTTTTGAGACGTCGATTCCTGGCCCTCTTGCACTGAAAAGCCCTAATTTCATGGCTTTACGTTATGTTTTCATAAAGATTGTAAATTTATTAACTTTCATTTTAACGTCTGTTACGCCCGGTACAGATTCACGTGTTGTTTCACGTATAGGGTTCTAAACGCCTTTGCTTCTATATCGCCTGTTGGCAAGCTGAGACTGAATAACCCATCCATTCGGGCCTAAGTTTCAAAGTCTGGATCTCATCAAGTATTTAGTTCTTCCACTTAGGCATAAAAATTTATTGGCCCACGTCTTGATGTCCATCCTTTCGAGACACTAAACAGGTATAGGCAATTTACTTTATAAAAAATAATTTAATATTTTCTAAGAGTTTCGACGGTAGTCGGGATTTCGCCATTCTAGGCGCTTAGTATATAATATATACGTATATTTGAATTCGAGTGGAACGAGAATTTTCAATTTTGGCTCTGGAGGGGGGTTGAGGAGGTCCTGTCTGTGTGTCTGCGTGTCTGTCGCACCTGGATCTCGATAACGGTTGGGCGGATTTTGATGCACGAGAGCTCATTCGAACCGCAATGGTCGATTTAGATGTAGTGACGGAGCACGATGTTTGAATTTTTTCCCGTGGAAAAAGTTATGGGGCAAAATGACGTCATTTTGGCCCATTTTTCGGGCACTCCCTCCAGTTTTTGCGACTTTTCTCAATAAGTATACAAGGTATATATCCGCAAACTAATAGGCCTATTCTATGTAGCTTTACCTGGGTTTTCCAATGATATATAACAAGTTTTACAACTACTTCCCAATCTGGAGTCTATAAGCTTATAGTTGGCGCCAAATTTCATATTTGGTGAAAAGTCGTGGGAAATGCACCTAAATGTGTGTTTTTGTTGCTTTTAATGTCCTTGTTTTCTGGGCAGATAAACTCTTGCAAGTGTTAAAAATATTATTTGGCAAATATTTTTTCACTTCTGATCTGAAATGACGTTTTCGAAATTTTTGGTGAGAAGTCGTGGGAAAAGGACCTGAATGTGTGTTTATTGTTGGTTTTAGTGTCGGATATGGGGTTTTCTGGGCCGACAAGCTCATTGCGAGTGTCAAAAATATTGTGTGGCAAATATTTTTCACACTTATGCTTCAGGGGATTGTTCTCACCACTCGAATTCTGGCTCGCAAGCGAGCTTCACTAGTGTATATTACTTATATGTATATATAAGCATAATATGCCTTGGATACCGGGCTTCCAGTATAGGCGGAAAAGGGGGGCTTACCTCACTTGACGAGATTTTGACCTATATTGGCGACCTCCTTCCCTTAAACGCTGACCTCTATTTTTTCTGATTTTGATCCATTACAGATTTTTGGACCCCAAATATCCCATATTTTAAAAACCGCTAAATCCTACATTTTCAACATAAAACCGCTAAATCCTACATTTTCAACATAAAACCGCTAAATATATATATTGCTTTTAAAAATTTTCGCTTGGGGCGCGCTAAGTATTTATAATTTCTGAATACTTTCGCTCATGTTCAACGCATTTAACGTACAACATATGTGTAAAGTGTCATCACAAAAAGTAACAAACAAAAAATAAACGAAAAAAATTTTGACCCCTATTTGGGCCCTTCCACTTCCAAGGGGGGAGCTTTGACCCATTTGATTTTCAGAAAGTTTGACCCTTATTTTCGGAGGCCCACCGGAAGGCCGAGATAATTTTTGGTATGTTCTTCAACTAACAATAATATTTAAGACCTGTAGGTATTGAGTTCCCAAAACCTATAGAGATACATCATGGTGTCCCGGGTCCTGCGATAATCGTATTCCGGGCTGTGCCAAAAAGGCGAAAACTACCGAAAATGTTGTTTTGAAAATAATCACTTTTTCCTGCTGTTTTAGATTGTCTCATTTTTAATTTGGTGAATTATGAGCGTTGAGAGAGATGCTCACATCTATAATGAGTTGATCAGCAACTTACAAAGTGGGCCAAATATCATCCGTTTTGGATGGATAGTTGAGGAGACATACCCGTTAATTACGTATTTAGGAATTTTATTGATGTCAAAGGATAAATTACTCTCCAAACTGAGACCAATAACACCCATATAGCTCGAGCGGTTGCGATGAGATATTGTCGTTTGTGTGTGTTTAGCGCCTCGTAGGTCCATTTTAAAACCCCTTTTTACCCAAATGCTGGACCCTAAACGAGTCATGTAGCAAAGCCTATATATGCAGTCTTATAGTGATTTTTGCCTTGGAATACGTTTAATCTGGCTCGGATATGTGCACTACTTGAGATCTAATCTATAATATGCTTTGTCGGATCCCTTTTTTAACCGACCACCGAGCCCACTCGGTCTACTTATACGGCTGCAAGGAGTTGGAAACCGTTTTGGCGTATATATAACTTAAGGGCACAAATAGAGATTTTAAGCTTTAATAAGCTACTTATCGTGCGAGTCAATCCACCTATCCAAGATTGATTTATTCGTCTGCCAAAAAACCCAGAAACGGACACCGTCGAAATTTGCCACTCTGACCAGTGATAGGCCAAATAGGTCATTTTTAAAATGAAAATCCAGACCGAGCAAAATGAGGACGCGACCTACAGATTTTTACAAAAATGTTAGACGACCAAAGTTTCCGTAGCTGGCACACAATTTGTGCCAATTTCTGACAAATTTCCCCAATTATTGTCCGGATGGCTGGGGGATAGATATGGCTTAATGGGGTGCGACCGTCCAGATTTGCATCTAGATAATAAATATACTTGCTTCTGGATATTGTTCGCCAGTCATCGCACAGAGTTTGTGGACTGATCAATGAGTTATGAAAATGTGAATAGGAATGCGACCGGTGTATGTATGTATTATGTGTAATTGTTCATATGGACTATTCACGCAGATGCCCAGAATCCGTGTAAAAAATAGGGGGAACAACACTGGGTTAAACGTCGCAATGGACACACTAAGACCCTTAGTTGTTTGTTACTCCAACGTCTGTAATAGACAGGGCCGTTGATAAAATTTTTGCGAAAGGAGTGGTGTTATCCTGGAAATTTTCGAAAACTCAAATCCAACCATCGACCGGACAGTGTATATGTATATACTAGATGCTCCGAGGAGACCGCTCGCTGGGTTAGTAATGTCATTCCACACGTACCGTACATATTTATCATAACTAACTCAGAAACTATATATTTCCAAGTGAATATTTGATAAAAGCAAAATTCCATTAAATTTCACCAAAGCATAGGCATTTCACTGGTGGATAAATTGTTGCTGTAATTTTTACCTTGCAAGCTTTCTATCTTATGGTGTATACGCTGTTCGATCCAAACTGTACCAACCAATCTCAAGTTATAAATATCGGCAACTGACATTTAGATTTCGACCCCCAGTGCAAGCCAGGTGCTGCGTAGTTCACGCTCCCAGGCAAATGCCGACGTCTCCAGTTTCGAACCACCCCCCCTGGAAAATCTTGAGCGAATGGAGCAGGCAGTATATCAATATCATTTAGTCTTTGTGATTGTAGCGCAAACGTGATCAGCTTTACGTCTTGGTCAAATGGTTTTATCGACCGTCTGAATTGCCCGACAACGTCTACCGCTCGCTTGTTCAAGATCGCTTTACCGAAAACGGTTAGTCATCTGGTTATCACTTATCTTATTCATCTTATCTTATCCATATTGATCTTACCACTTGTTAATGGTTGCCTAATATATATATATATACGTAACTGTAATTTATTTTTCGTTGGTTGATTTAAAAGCTTAGTAGGCTTTGTCGTTACGTATATATATTGTTTCATGACAATTAGAAAAAGAAAATGACAAAGTAACAAGAATCATTTACTTGGAGGCTCAGGTAACCTCAAGGGCCAAAGAGTAATGTATGTCATGCCGTTTTCGATATACTAAGCCTAAACCTTAGCCTTTGCCTAAGCTAAAGGTCGTTATATGAGTCATACCCGAAATTTTTATGTAGCCGTTGTACCGCTGGGCACAGCAACCAGAATCTGGTGGAGGGGGATATTGCTCACACGGCCCAGTTTGGGCTGAATGCATCTTTTACGCTAGATGCACACCGTTCTGCAGTCACTAAAGCGTTAGCCATCGTCAAAAGTTCTGTGTTCATTTCACAATACAATGTGGTGTGCAACTGCCGTAATGATAACGTTCAGCGTACTCTTTTTGTTTGCTCAGCTGTGCATCGCAAAATCAGGCGCTACGGTTTTAGGATCGATTGATTTGTTCCCGCTGGCGTCGGGGCGGATTTGTGGAATTATACCGATGTGGTTGGTGATCCGTGTCTCCGGCTAGATAGCTAAATTTTTTGGGCTTTTGAGTAATTTCTGCGATGTATTCATAGAAGCGTTGTAATTGTTCAAAACGTAAATACAGCATCAGGTCCAAATTTTCAGACTCGACAAATCGTAGCTCTAACCTGAATTGACCCGACTCCAGTCTCTCAAGATACATATTTTATATGTGCAACAGAAAATTAGAAATGAAAACAGTAAAAATGTTTAAAATTATAATTATGTGTTCGGTTTCCAGTATGTTTTAAATCATACTTTATGGTTCCCGAACAACTCGTCTCCTGACAACTCGGCCCTTGACAACTATTCACCGGACACTTCGTCCCAGACAACTCTTCCCCATGACAGTGCGCCGCGTCCAACTTCCGGTCTGTAGGGTCCGCCTCCAACTTCCGGTCTGTAGGGTCCGCTTCTAGCTTTTGGTGGGCAGCAGGAAGTTTGACCCCGAGTCCGGGGGCAGGAGGTCAATAGCTGGAGCGAATATTATATAATTATATGTATATAGTATATATTTACATATATGTGTCAGTTTAAATACATGTCTGCGTCATTATTATTGCACTGTACGACGGAGATGGGCATAAATAACACAATTCGTTGGAATTGCACCTTACGTTGGTCGGGGATAAAAATTTTTCGGGGTAAAAATTAACAATTTCAGGGGTCAAATTTTCGGGGGGCAGGGAAGTGGACAATACGGGTCAGCGCCCGAAAATGATGGGTAAGCCCCCTTTCCTTACCCCCTATAATAGAACCTTTGAAAAATTATTATCATCCAGGTTATATACCTATTTCATGAAACTTAGAGGCGTTGACGATAAATCTAAAAGCATCTGGATTTATCTTGCATAAAAAAATTGTCAATATTGAAAAATTTACTTAGTAGCTCAATGGAAAACTAATTGTTTACTTTTTGAAGCCCGCATTTTGCTGCAGCCTGACCAGCGAAACGTGGTAGTGCGAAGTAGAGAAAAGCTTTTGAATAATTAGATATATTTACGTTAACAAAACAAATAATTCTGGGTCAGTCTAATCCGGTCATCAAAATGTGGCTGAAGTTTTGTTGGGATCGTTTGCTATAATAAAAGTTGTGTGTTATGGCTTATTTTTACTACTAATATTTTGTTCCTTGTTGTTTGTAGGTGTATCGACGCCGAACGCATGTGATCGAAAGGATTTCTATCATTCGCGGGAGCTTTTTATTTCCGAAGCAATTGATACATATCATGTTCTATCGTTACGGTAAGCCACGTTAAGCGTTATTAAAAATAATGGAATAATTTAATGTTATAGACCTACGGCCAGATATATGCGTAGTAGCTACATTTAATTTGAGTCCTATTATAAGTATTTAGGCGCATTTTCGGGAGAAAGGTACCGTCTTCAGTCCGGGATTTGCAGATTTAAGTCGAGTCATGGAGTTCTATTGACACTAAGTCTGGCAATAGATGTGGTCACGCCTTCAGATTTTTGGCTCAAAATTTGATGGCGATATTTAATAGAAAAATTGTGTGAATCGCGATGTTTCAAAATTTCTTGTTAAATTTTGGGCTTGAAATTTTTCAACACAGGTACCTTATGGCGGATTGGCTAATATAATATACATCAGAAATTTTTTAACGGTGTATACACGTCCAGATTCACGCAAATACAAAAATACTTTAAAATTTTGATCTCTGTGTAATTAAAATTTGCGAAAAAAGTTTGAATATGTAAACACGGATATAGTACAATAGTTGGAATATTTTAGGTGGTTTGAGTTCGCATCTAATCCCTATTTTATAGGGCAGTTCAGATATTAGTCAGGGTGTGGCATTTACATATATTCAATTTAGGGTTTGGTTTGAGTTATTTTAGCAATATTTATATTCCAATTAGAGTACGGTACTCGTCAAAATAATGACAGTCGCTCAAGACTTTCTCGATAGAAATTGGTTCTAAAATAGACTTTATGACCTTCGACTCATTCCAGCCCGCAAATTCGATTTACCGGGTATATACATCCCCGAGCATTTTTTGATTTGAGATCTGGTTCCGAGGTAAAATGAGGGTTTTTACTTCATTTTAGTACCATTCATGGAAGCAAGGTTATTTGTATTTTCACTTTCGAATTTTTTCTCTGGTTGATTGTATTTCATAAAAAAAGATAAATGCCTATGCTCTTATTTTTGTTTTTATGGCACCCTCATGGTTCCTGGACCCAAAATTCCCAATTTTATTGTGACGTCCTGGGAAGCAAATAACTTGCACTTGGGGGTTTTCGGGCATTGGAAACTTATTACCGGTGTTAGTTTTGCTCTAGCGTATTGTGTGACATCCACATATAGAATATCCATGTATGCTATTGAGAGCTGATTGGCTGCTCATGCAAAAGGCGCAGGTGTACCTCTGCTTCACTACGCTCTACAATCTCGATAGAGTTGCTAGTACGAAATTAATTTTTGAAACTTTATATTCATTTTTTTCATTCGTGTTTAATCGTAGTCACGCTTATTTAACGCATGTGTAGCTCTAAAACACTAAAAAAATTGCTTTACTCGCATTTTGCATTATCTCGTATTATTATTGTTCTTTTTGTTTCAGAGGCAAGTGTCGCATCGCTCACTTCAAAGATATTTATGTAGCGCGTCGTGAATTTGGTACCGGTAAAACGTCAAACGATCAGTTTTTCTATATTTTGGGCTACAATCCGGAAAATTGTCGCTTGGCATCGATACAGGGCGAGATTAGGATTGGCCCGAGACATCAGGTTAATTTTAATTATTGTACTGGATAACTTGGTGCTACATACGATAGGACCGCTGGGTTGAAAGATACAGGTAGCTGTAAAATAATTGGTCGTCAAAATGTAAAATAAATAATTCCGACATATTTAATGTAAAAAATTTTTCCGACTCAAATTGGGATTTTCCTACATTTAATGTAAAATAAATGACTTATTATTGTAACAATAATTTGTGTTCCAGTTAATATGAGGTACACATATTATTGAAACTAAAAGTATTGTAGCTGGTGTGAAAAGTGAATATGGAAGCTTGTTAATCCAGCGTTTGGAGGAGGCTTCGAACCACAACGTCGAGGGTTGACTTGGAGAAATTTCGTAGGCGTTACTGGCACCATGCTGTCAACTAACGAAGCCGTATTTGACGAATTAATGATTGCTGTGGGTTTCTACTTCGATTTTTATGTCGTGAGTGTGTGGCTGTGGTGTTTGTTCGGAGGGCGCAGTGTGACTGAACTCTTCTGTTCCATGGAATATTTCAGATCGGCTGCCTTCAATTTTTAGTTTCGTCGGCTGTTTCAGATCCTTATATAAATATTATTATTATTAAATTTTATAGTTCGTTTTTGTTCTCTCGCTCGTAAGGCGACATTCAGTTGTGACAAGTACTATACATTCACCCAATCCTAGTGTTCTCTTTATTTCTTAACATTAGCGTAACCAATTTTTGGTATATATTTATATACTAATTTGAGGCACGTTTGCCGGATATTCGACCGCAATCCGACGCGTGTTTCTACTACTACGAGGAAGAACGACGTACCGGTGGAGCTGGAGAATCCCCTGTTTGGATCCCGGATAAAATCCGTGACTCCGAACTGGATACATATTTGATGGCTGTGAGGTTAGTTGTAGCTGGGTCTAGCACAAGTCACATACAGGGTCCTACTAAAGTCTACACCCGGCTTTCCCACCAATGTCTTGACGATAATCATGATGGCCTAGATTAGGCTTATATCTTACGGTAAACTGTGACTAGGTAAAATTCGCAAGTTATTAAATATTATAATTACTCTTAGTTTCGCGAAAAAAGATTTGTTAAAACTCACCCCAAATCTCGTCCACAATAGTGTAAATTTTATTGTTTTCAGCAGGATTACGTAGGAATATCTGGAAATGGTAAATAGACGGAATTTGTTATCGCAATAACATGGTTTTACTATATTATCTTATTGTTTTTGGTGTACATTGCTTGAGAACAGACCCTGACTCCGACTGTACCCTTGGTGTTACAATCTAATTTCTTTTGGCGCAAAATTGGTCTTGAACGTCGTATCAAGAACGGGTCATTTAAAACGATCTCGCGTTCTCTCTGATCAAGTCGATTTCAGTCCACTTGTTTTTTCTATCAGAAAAACTCAAAACTAATTATTGTTTTCGAAATAATGTTCAATATTAACCGTTTTGTGCGTCATTTTTTAGTAATTGAATAATTTCTAATACCAGAAGTGTATAATTTTGTCAACCCGAAAATCTCGTCGTCGGAGTTTCATCAATCAAATTTTCGCTGCCAGGCAAATAGAGTTTTCCTGACATTCTCCCATAATAAGAAACTCCTAGAGCTTTGAAATCGTTGAAACAGAGCGAATGTAGTTTCCACTGAGGTCGCTAGTGGGGAAATCTAGAAAATGTCTTTTTTATCTGTCGCTGTCATTCATAACTCATTTTCGGATGGATGGACGGATTTCGACAATTTTTTTGTTCTATAGCAACAGGGATGACCATGTGAACGCGAACAGCTTTGACCCTATCTCCCTTCTCAAAATGGCAAGAAACAGATTTTCAAAGGTTCTTTACCAAATTTGGCCATACGTGTTGCAGTGCTTCGCCGCCCACATATCGCTACACAGGCTTCGTATTAAAAAATGAGTTCACGAGATGACAATCTTGTTGACCACGACATTTTTTGGGACGACTCTCTGGGCCGGTGTGGGTTCGTCTCCCCTTTGACAGAAATAGTGATTTTTCAAATTTCGCAATTTTATTGCTTGTGTTTACCTTACAATGAGTGCCTGTTACGTTATGAAGCACGTTTTCATCGTGTTTAAAGGGTTTTCCGGTCGACGCAACCGATTTCCAAAATGTTCGTTTTCATTTGTCTGGTTATGTATTGGGTGCAAGGCGTCAAGAATGGTCTATATATAGGTATCAGGGAATAACCGGAACCGGAACCAGCAACCGGAACCGTCCATTTAAGCCGGAACCGGAACTTGGTCTTCGAAATTTAATAGTAAAACAGATGAAGGAAGAAATCAAGGTATAGTGGATTTAGAATGCATTAAAAATAACTTTTACATTAAACTTAATGTATTGCGGTGGTATTATTGCCTTTCTGAAACTTTAAAGAGACTGAGGAAGCTATTAATGTTTATTTATCGATCAAATATGTCGATTTTTGGACACCCAGAGCAAAAAATGCCTTCCACTATACACCATTGCGTATACTGCGTCAAATCGAATATGCTTACAAAGCTTGGAGCGTAGAATACACACTTTCGCTCTGTGTCCAGTCGCCTTCCTTTACTACACATACGTTTGTTAAATGTTCTTCTGTAGCAAACTTTAAATTATTGGTTTATATGATTCTAAGAGAAAATAATAGATAGAAATGTAATTTTCTGATCAGTGGTCAGGGACACTGTTTAGGCTAGTGCCCGTAAGTTTTGGACAAACAGTGCCCGTAAGTTAGATGATAATGATGATAACTTTCTAATCAGAATGCTATAAATGAGACACACTGTGATGCTCCTCGCACAGTTTCAATAAATACAGTTCTTTGCCAAGAAAGCAGTTTCTAGCTGCGTTGCAGATAACGTTAGTTTACTTCAATTTAGACTGATTTACCAAGTTTACAAGCGCATTGGCGGGTTCTTGAAGCAATTTATGTTAGCCAAGCATACCCTAAGTACTTCTGCGTAAGCCATACTCTGTTACCGAGTTGGACCGGTTTAATAGAAACGTACCCCACAGACTTCTGGATGTGTAAAATAGCTGCTACAAGCATCGACGTGGCTTTGATTTGTAAACAAACTACCGCAGGTTATTATGAAAAATTCCAACTGAAATTATGTAACTTACTTACGTTTCAAACGTCAAATTGCTTAGTTAATCTTTTCTTTTGCTTTGTTGTACTGGAGCTTGATCATTGTATAATATATATTACATATGTTTGGATCACAGATGAAGCAAAAAACGTGGAAAATTTCAAACAAACTTTTTAAACCGGAATTCCGGTTCCGGTATGGTTTTTACCCTTTGTCGGAACCGCAACCGGAACACGATTTTCGCCGGAACCGCAATTCCATTTTGAAGGCTGAATATATACAATGATTTGGTTTTCTAGAATGTAGCGTCCATATATTATGTCTTTTCATCGTCTTTCAGTGGGTTTTGGGTCAATGAACCCGATTTTCATAATATAGTCTGCTTTCAGTTGTTTGGTTACTGGTTGTGTACAAGTCATCAAGAACAACTGTCTACATATGTAAGTATCTGGGTAGGCTGAATACGAAAATTTGGTTATCTAGAAACCATCACAAATGCTTGATGCGTTGTAAGTTGTTGTTTTCGATGGGTTTAGGGGCGGCGAGGTTTTAGGGTGGGATAGACATGAAACGCGGTATGTTACAAGTCATTAATCAAAATGATAACTTAAAAATGAAACCTCGCTTGCTCGTTTTCACCCTTGCTTGCGATATACTAGTTTGGTTTTTATGCTTTCTTACCGTTTTATGGTATTTTTTATGTCCATTTCAGAAGTCAAGCGTTGACACGTGCGATGCTTGTCGATTATCGGAATCGAAGCGATAGCAGTACATCGAGCTGCGCCAACAAAGACGGCGGTGGGCATACGTCCGCCACTGCTGACGGAGACTCCTTTAACGGTGCTGAAGTCTCGGCCAACGGCTCGGAAGACTGTGATGAAACCCGGTTGGTCGGCGCCCCAGAGACGTCGACCAGTGGCGCTGAGAACGGCGCCCACTACGTTCTCGACGACGCTGATGACGGCCAGCCGACTTCGCGCCGATCGCCAAGCCCGAATAGTTGGTCGTTGTCGTCGTGCGACAATTCGAATTCTTCGTCAGGTCGATTATTATTATTATTTGGCGGATCGGTTGGAGCATCGACGGCAGCGGCCAAAGCTGCCGTAGCGTTAGTCAGCGATGATTGCGGCAGCGGAGGCAATGTCGAACCGGCGATGCAGGATACAATTTTGGCGCAGGCATTGAGAACGGTGAGTGAAAAGGGTGCGATGCAACCGATCATCAGTCATCGGAGTTAATATGGCTTTAGTTTCTTTTGCCCAAGTCTTAGGCAGTGTTACAAGCAAATTATCGTTGTATTCGCCATAAACAACTTCTGTGTCTTTCGACTTTAACAAAACTCCATATTGCAATTATCTGCTGTACATTGTGCATTTATTTCTTTTAATGTAGCAATTATTATTATTAACTGTTCACGCCCCCTGAGTATTATGTCACAACGTTTTTCCAATAAGATTTACGTGTAAATATCTGCTCATGGTCAGTTCGACTGAAAACTTTCCCGGCAATGCAAAGTAGAGTGTTATGGCTAACAAAATTGGGACTTGGGGACATGGCGATTCCCACAGTTCATCTGGGAGGTCCCGCAGTTGGACTGAAAGTGGCTGTAACTATTGTCGGAAAACGTCCAATAAGAATAATATGTATAATTTTTTACGAATGACTGCAGCGAAAATTGAGCGATACTCGGGCTAGTAGAAAAAACATTGGCGATTTTTAGTCAAACCTGGAGATGTTCGCATTAATGTTTATTCTAATCCAGCGCGAAGAGCAGAAAAGTACGCGGGGGAGAGACGCATGTACTGACGCCAAAATATAAATGGTGTCATGACCTGAGGGAGAACCCGGGGCCTTTCCCTTGTTTGGAGAAGCCAGGTGTTGGTACTCGAAAGAACGATTTTCTTCGCTCGCATGCCATTTCTACGTATATGGAGACTGAAATTGTATTTTGAAATTTAAGATTTAATTCACCTGCTTGCACACTACTCGGTCGTAGCAAAATGAAATTTTATTGCCAATCTGTAAATATCACTAGTGTTTATTGGTAACTTGTATACCGAGCCGGCTCTCAATTATTTTTCCAAGGACAGTATCCTATAAGCACAGTCTTCTCGCAAAAGTCACATTAGTCCTAAGTTCATTTTCGCATATATAAAGTAATGGTTCGTTTCAACACTATACTATTAGTGTCCTTTCTATCGTAAAATACTGCGTTGCAAAAAAGCAGTTACTGTTTAAAGAGAAATGTGAACTTTATGAAGTTTTTGTGGTGCTTGTTTAAAATATGTGATGCCTTTTATTTCTTGTTGTTTTTTTGTTTCAGCTTCACAACTGCAATTACAACACGAAGCGCTCGATTGAGATAATGGTCAACGCACCTCTTCCAGTGACAGTCATTCAACAATGGAGTGAAGACGACGTGGTAAGTGTACAGGTCAATGAATTTTTTGCAGTTCAAAACTTGACACAAAAATGTCTGCCTATTAGCGTCTTAAATTATTGGCGCGACATGGTACAGCATGCGCCAGAAATGATTGTCGCATTTCGCTGGGCTCTCCATGCGCTGAAAATTTTGCCAGGGGAGCATGAACGGAGGGAGGGTGGGGGGCTGGCTTAGAAACAGGGGCGCCCGATTTTGCTAGGGGGTATTTTTCAAAGAGAAAAAGATTTAACATAGCGTCAGAAATTCTGTAAAATGCTTTTGATGAAGATAAATAGTTACTTTTAGCGAAATTTGCGAAATTTTTGGCTTTAGAATGGAATTTTAGCACAAAATTTGATCAACTTTTATGCGCTTTGTGTTTTTACGGACTCGGAACAAATATATTTGCCAAGAGGCAGGGAATCTGGGAGCCCAAAACTTTGCCTGGGAACAGTAACCGGGGGTACCCGACTTTTGCTAGGGGGCACTTGAAAATGCCAGGCCCCCATCCCCTCCCATTTGGAGATTACAGCTTCAGGCGAGCGAGTGGCTTGCTGGAGATATCGAAACTATTTAAATTAATAATAAATTCTATTTTTAGAACAAGTTTTTTTCGAGTGAGCGACAGTCATTTTTGACTTCAAGAGGTAGTCATTTCAAGTGAGCGACAGTCATTCGAGTACTGTATAATTTTACGGTTCGATGCATGTCCAACAACAATTTGCATCCCGGAATGCCGTTATATTGCGAATCGTTGATCCAGTTTGTACATATAACACGATTCGAGCGTTAACCTGATTACTTTGCTGGTTTGCGTGATTTCAAGGATTCTGATTCTTATATAACTTTTTTTTTATTTTTAGGCTCGTTTCGTGAAAGGTGTTCGCCAATTTGGTAAATGTTTCTTCAAAATACGGAAGGAATTGCTGCCGGACAAGGAAACAGTAAGGATATTATAGTTATTATTAATTATTATTTACTTATTTTGATAATGATATTCGTTTAAATTGAGTCATTTCAATGTTTTAATTTTATGTTTGTGTCATGTTATTTTTATACTTATAGAATGGGTTTTATGGTCGCACGTCGCTCGTTGGCCGTAATTATAGCGAGTCAAGTGCACTGCCAGGCGACATAATTCGTCACAACTCCAAATCGACCAAGATTGATTATGTTTTGGAGCATCGAGTAATATCCGGGAACACCATTAGTAAAATCTGGACACCCGTTTTTCAGAGGTTCGCGATGTATATATTGCCACGCGATGTGAGCTGCAGTCACACTACAAAATATTGAGCAAATATGTCTTTTTTGTGGGCTCCAATTATTAGTTAAGGTATGTTGAAGTTTCTTTCTCTGGATTTTTCGTTGCTGTATTCCGGTCGACAAGTCGCACATTTCTTATGATTTATATTTTATATAATATATTTGTAGAAATATAAGTATATTAAACACTTGAAAGTAAACTCAGTAATGCGGAAGAAACGAATTGACAGAACAAGGAAGCTCGAAAATGATTCATTTTAGTTGAAACAGAGTTTCCGCTGAGGGCGCTAGTGGGGAATCGTGAAAAACGTCTTCTTATCTGTGACTCATTCATAAAACTCATCTTCGAATGGATGAATTTCAGTAAAATTTTTTGCTCCATAGCAAAAGTGATGACTGAACGCGAACAACTCCGACCTCATCTTCCTGGTCAAAATGGCAAAAAAATCAGGTTTTTAATGGTTCTTTGCCAAATCTGGATATACGGGTACCAGTCTTTCGCAGTCCATATTTCGCGACACAGGCTTCGCATTAAAAATGAAGGCCACCATCAGCTTATCGAGTTGTACAACTTTGCGGACCACGACTTTTTTGTATGGACCAGCCTCTGGGACGCTGAGGGCCCAATTATAGCCGAGGAACCTTTGCCAGAAATAGCGATTTTTCGAATTTTGGTATATTATTGTGTTTCCTTATAATGAGTGTCTCTTAAGTTGTCAAAAACGTTGGACACGATGATCGTACTACTATCTACAGCACAATTTAACTATTTATACTATATTTTTGCAACATGAAGGTTGTAGTGATTTATACTCATGAGCAACACATGATCTGGCTAGTCCAAAGTGGGGGGAGTGGAATTTTCGGCTCCCCCCCCCGGCAAAACGGAGGTACACCCCGGCAAAAATTCGGGCACCTCCCGGCTCAAAGCCCCCTGCTGAGAAAAATTAACGTCTAAACGCGACAAAATCCGGCAAAAAAATTGGCTCCCCGGCAACATCCGGTACCCCCCGGCTATAACTTCCGACGTTTGGACTAGCCAGATTGTTAATGTTTGTTTTAGAGCGAACTAATCGAATTTTACTATCTTTGGAAAAAGACAGCGTCGGCAGCCAAAATTCGTCCTCGTGGCGGCTCAAGGCAGCGACGTCCGCAAACAATACTCCGACGGATCAAGCCAACGACAACAACAACTGGTATTGGTGCTACAACGGGTCATACGGGGACAGCCGGAAGCGGTGCGCCGCATAGAGGCCCCGACAATGAATTTGGTAAGCAACCTGAATATTAAGCCGTGGATTCCTCGAGTTTCGATGATAATTCTGTATTGCGGGAAAGCGTGATCGGTTGCCGCTTTCACGAATGTTGGCATTCTGTTGTCATTTAAAATGCGAGAGCTCGAACGAAGTCAACTGCCATTCCCGGCAAAAAAACCTGCTGTAAAATATTCTTATAGCTTTGTACAATACTGTGGCTAAACAGAAGCAACTGAATAATTAAATAACGACCGCATCAGACAAAGTATTGAACAAGAAGTTTATAGATATTGTGTTTTTGGGAGGTGAGAAAAGTTAATGGTTTCCAGTGAAAATAACGAAATTTGGGTTGATTTTGCTCTGATCTGGTGGATGTGTTCAATCAATAATATTAGTCAATTATTATTATTCATTATAATTATTTTTTTCAATTTATTATTATTATTATTCAATTGTTCAATTATATTTATACCCTAAACGATCAATCACTGCTTAGTTGCTTCCACCAAATGTATGTCTGAGTTATATAGTCGTTGCAATAAAATTACTGATTTTTGTATTATTACCCATATAACTTTCTCAAGTTCATGTCATCTACTGGATATCTATTTGGTAGTTTGGTTTGTGATTTTCTGTTAATATTATGGTCGTGGTTTCTCTTGGTTTCTGACAGTACGTACACGTGGGTAGTATTACATGACAAAGACTTAGAATTACTATCGTATTTGTGTAATGTATCCACACTTAATGGTTCAGACAAGTGCAGATATTAGTATTAATGGTTGTAATATGTACATGATGTACATTACGTGCCAAAAAATGACTGTCACACTTCGAGCGAGCGAGTCGCGAGCAAGCGACAGGCATTTTTGGCGTGGCTGTTGTATGTACTTCTCGAATAATACTAACGGTAATTACTTTTTCATGTTTAGAAGACCATAGCTCGGCGAGTGAAAGCGAATGCGGATCCAGCGATTCCGAAGAATCACAAGTGCAGCCGGTGCCGCCGTCTCGTCGCCGCTGTAGCATGACGCTCTCCGGAGTTCCTTCGACAACCAAAGACGTCTCCGCGTACGCGTGTCATCATTGTTATGTGAAAAGTAAGTTCACAGTCACGCTCTGAAATAAAAGCAAATTTTTCGCAAATCGTTCGCGACTAGCAATTGAACAGCTGATAAGGATTTGCGAAAAATTTACTTTTATTTTCTGAGCGTGACTGTACCTACTAGAGTTGCTGCTGCCAGCCTTTGACGTAACTAGTTTTTTTGTAAACGTGACATGAATACTAGTAAAGTACTCACCATAATTACTGATCACTGCTCGCTACTTGCTATAAAGTTTTATTTTGAAATCATATGGTTTGTTTTTTCCCACGCTCGCTCATACGGCGACAGTCAATTTTGTGCGAGTACTGGACACACTTTGTTAGTAAGTGTTATCTTTGTCTACATAATGGTGGATGAATGAAGGATTATTTTGTACAGTGGTTCTATCGCAATCACCTTTTCTTTACAAGAAATAGTTTATGATGCGCATAGCAGAGTTTATGCTCTGGAGCCGAGCCGAGATTGAAAACCTGGCTTTTTCTAACTTATACTATCCTGATCAGTCGGCAGTGAGGGTTGTAGGAGCCCTACTTTCCAAATCCCTCATGTTCGTGTGATTTTCCTCCAGCTCCGTTTCCCACCGCTTGGGCGAATTGCAAATCTGCAACAAAATGCAAAAAATTTTGCGTCTCTAATTTACAGTTTTCTGTGTGAAAAATGTTTTTAAACACTATCACCATTTCTAGTGCTAAAAGATTGTTTTATGGCCTGAAAATACTCGCACGACAATAAAAGTACACGAAGACAAGGAAATTTTTACAAACAAAATTTAACCCATTCCCGCAACTTTGTAAATAAACATGGGCTGCCGAAAGTAAACATGGGTCCCCAGAAGTTCCACCCACCCACTTTTCGGAATGTTGTGGACACGCCAGATACTATGTATAGAGCTTCGTACAACTTTAACTCTGTTCGAGCCTTGTGGAAAAATATGGTAAATATTGTAATAATGCCTATGTAAGTCGTGACAGATAGCATCGCGGAACATTTTCAGTTGACTTTGGCCTACAATAACACTATCAAATTTTAAAGCTATAGATACACAATAACTACCGCCTTTCTATTCATGAAATATTCTTCAGAAACAGAGCTGTCACCGTAGTTACTTTTATGTTTGTAGTTTTGAGTTCGAAATAGATTTCTCCTCACTGCAAAATGTCAGTAGTTGATGTAAAATCCAAATGTCAGTAATTGATGTAAAATGCAAATTTTAATAATTATTTATGTAATTTGATCGAATTTTTAAATTCTTGCGGAATCTGATTTATTTAGAACATTGTAATTTTTTCACATAAAGTTTTTACAATTAAAATCTTTTACAGTACGCGCGAGAAATGACTATCACATTTTTTCAGTATTGAGTGGCGGAGGGGGGCCTGTTCATTTCCGGGGAAAATCTCGATTGGAGGGAAATTTCAGTATTTTTACTCATATTTTGACATTATTGTTGGCCCATTTTTTGCTATGTGTACAAATTTTAGGCATTGATGGTATTTATAAAAGAGTCGTTAAAATGTCTTATTAAATCACCCCGATGCTTCTAAAATATCTTTTTCAACCCCTATTTTTGTTTGTTGTAAATCAATATAAAACATGGGACGGATTTTGGCGGAGGGGGCTGAGCAATCGCCGGGGTGGGTATCCCCATAATGGATAATCCAGTTGTCTTCATCTACTGCAATGTAGTGAAACATGGCATAAAGTTGGAATGCCGAAATTGCGAAACCGTTACGTAAACGGAATGTTTTGTGTGCAGTTAATATAGGTTTGTTCAAAATTTTGTACATTTTCAAGTTTCAATATATATTATGTTTTTACGAGAATTTGTGCTTTTTAGCATACAACTTTCAATTTTTCTCAGTTAGCACATTAAACACCAATACGGCCGCCAAAAAATATGTCAACTCAAATCTATGTTATCCCTGAAAACAACCTCCCTCTTTTATACAGACGCTGAAATAAAGTTTAGCCCCGAAATTTAGTTTACACTGTCACTATTTAATGTTTAACTTTGTCCAAACCAGTTGCTTTTAACTGCGTTTCATTTTTGACCGCTTCATTCTGATTTATTGAATGCGTCAAAGTAAAATGTAGTCTCAGACACCTATTCCAAATAAACAGCTACTTGTGTACTAGCATAAGATTTCCTCCATATTTTTTTGTATTTGTTTCAGAATCCCGTGACTGGCACCATGCTGGACCGGAAAGAGCTCTGTTATGCAGAAGTTGTCGACTGCACTTTAAGCAGTACGGTGAACTGCCCGATGTTCCCGAGCGGTCTAGCTCACCGCCAAGCTATATGTTTAGCCACGGATGCCGAGATAAAGGATCGAGGCGGGGCACTGCTGGTTCCACCGAGCTGGGATTTGCTCATGACTACGAAGAATTGTACGAGCCTCGAGTACGAACGAGGAGAAGTCGTGGAGAAGTGGTGAGTTTCAGTGGAAATCTTATATTTATAAATTTGTGACAATATTATTATAGATAAACGGTCCCCCTTAGTAGTGATGGAATCGCTCAGAAGTCAAAAACCTATTTTCAGCTAACAAGCATATAAAATTCTTGCCCAACAATGTGGCAACTTCACCGAGACTTAGAGGCAGTTTTGGCATGCATCATCTTCGGAGAAGGGTATTACGTTAAGGATTTACATTGCAACTTCAGAGTGCCAAATTTAATTTTAATTTTGGGGAAAATTTTTTGCGACTTTACAGTTATGCTCAGAACAGTTTTAACGGTGTGGACCTGCTTCGGTGCGCATCGACAATAATAATTTTGAAGTTTGGTCCGGATTTCTGTCTTCTGTGACCCGGACTATCCCTGCGGTTCTATATTTCTGAGGTCATAACCATTTTTTGGAGGCTAGTACAGTATATATCAAAATATGTGATATAACAGAGTTGTTTAAACCGTATTCGAAAGTTCTGGTGGAGTGAAGCTATTTAATCCGATAATCAATGACAAATTTGAAATAACTAAAACGTTTTGAGCGGAGTTTCACCAACATATGCAAAAATTCTGTTGGCCACTGTGACTCTTCACCAGATTGATGGATTTTCGCAATTTTTTTTGTTCAACACAAGTTGTTTGTGTTTGCACTGCTTCATTAATTACTTAAATTGTGACAAAACCGAAATATTGGAAACTTCAGGATTTAAGGCCACCCAGAAGGTTACAGCAACTGTTGGTAGAGGCATCGGATCGCAAAATGGAGACAGACATTGAAAATAGATGTGTGAAGGTAATCAGAATGACGTGTCCTTAGGTTTTCGGCATAGCTGAAATAAGATAAAACGCAATAATTGATATTATTGTACTCGCGTGGTATACAACAAAATATTATGGCATAGTGCTACAAAATAAAATAGTAGTATTTCAAATAAATTAATGTTGTTTCTTAAAATTATTTCAAAACTTATCAATTTGAAAACTTTGTCGTGTTTTTACTCATTGGAGGGAGAAATAAAAGTCTTAAATATATTTTAGTATCATATCCATATCGTATGGCCGTAACGTTGTCCTTAAAGGCATTGCCGGTATGTATTCTTGTTAGTGTTTAAAGGCTACTCAGGATCATTAATGTCAACCTTGTATGGATCACTAAGCGCAGATTAGTCGCGCGCAGTCCTTTTCTGTTTGCTGCACAAGTAAAATTAGAAAATAATAATAGCAGCTTGATCACAACGACAATGAATCACGAAGGCACAAGACACATTTCAAATTTAAATTAGCGTATGTACAGAGGGGTGGGAAGAGAGTCTCCATGATTTTGGAGCTCCCCAGGATTTCGGAAGCTTACCCAGGTGTGCCCCAGATATATTTTTGCCTCCCCCAGGTGATCCCCTAGCACCGCTCCCAGGCACTAATACAAAAAATGATCGTCTTAACAAAAACCGGTACGACAGACGATAGACCGTACTCGATATTACTCTTTATATTTTGACTATTCATGACAAAATCCTATGTAAAATGACGTGCGGCCAGCAAAAATACAGATTTTGCAGTTGGTAAATAATGAAATATGCAATAAAACAACGATAGTACATGTAAATGATTTAAAAAACGCAATAATGTTCTATTACGAGACCCCCATGATCTGCTAGGACGGCTTTTCCCCAACTAACCCCGGAGAAACTTCCCCAGGGATTTCCGGTTCCTCGAGTCCCCAGCTCAAAGACCCCTAGGGGAAATTTTGGTCCTTTTTGGAGAGGCTGGGTAAAATTATGTTTTCATATGTATAATCTATATAATGCACTAGATTTCCAATCAATTTCGAAACAACTGCAACGGGTCTGGCTCAACAAACAACAGTCCAAGTTCGATGATACGTAAAACACAGTCGGCGGTTTGCCTTGTACCGGCCACGGGCCATAATGGCCGGGTTATCGGTAACGGGCAACAGCGAAGGAGTCCGCCGGCTATGACCATTGCAACAACGGATCCCTCACCCGTGGGCCAACAACAACAACAGAACGAGGCCAGTATTAAAGAAGATGTTGCCTGCAGCAACGAACGATTGGTAGGTTCATTAGTTTAATTCTGCCGCTTTAATAAAATGTAGTAATGGGCTGTACACCTGCGTTAGATACAGCCCATTCAGAATATTGATTAGGCACATCCAGGTTTTTTGAAGATCCTCTAATGCATTGGTCTGTCCATAATGAGGCTTGAATCTTTTCAGATACGAAGTTCGAATTTTCTCCGCAAGTTTTATTCCCGCAAGCCTGAATGTCCCACTGAAACAAAATTTCATCCGAGTTATAAGTCTGTGGCCTGTCTACAATGGGGAACTCCCCCACTTTCCAGATCCCCCATGTTCGTGAGATTTTACCCCATGTCCGTCCCTCCCCCCAATCGTCCGAAACCCCCATGTTCCACTAATTCCAAAAATTTTTTTGTGTCTAAAAATTTATGTTTTTTGTTTGCATATTGTTGTTTAAACATTAAGTAATACTATTTATAATGCTAAAATATCGTTTTTAGCTTGAAAATACATTCACGGCAGTAAAAATGCATGAAAATTTGGAAATATTTAGTATTTTTAAACAAAATTTATCCCCATATTTAATTTCCCCCGCATTTAATTTTCCCCCGAGAATGAACCGAAGTTTCCCCCACTTTTCGGAGGATGTGGACAGGCCAGTAAATTGATGAACAGGTTTAAATTTTCGGGCTACCGTATCTAAAAGCTTGAAACATAAGACATCTCTTGTGCACTACTTTCACATGATTGCACTGATATAGCCTAGGTAACCCACCCCGAAGTTTTGACATCCTGAGGACGCGCCAGATTCATATAATTTGCGTTTGTCGTTTGCCGAGGCGACTCAGGATATACAACCCGAGTCATATGTTTACATATTTATTGAGTTTTGAGCATTAACGAAATTTTTACTTTTTATATCGTGGAATTTGGGGACTGTCAGTTTTTCGATTTTTTCTTGTTGTATCCATAACTCAAATTTGGAGCGTCCAGTAGTAGTATATCTCAAATGAAACGTTGAAATATATATTTCTGTCCGAAAACGGATTCAAACTCCAACTTCGTAAAAGTGTACCGATGGAACTCGGGTCAACTCAAAACTGGGTCTAATAAAACAAGTTTTTGGTTGTATCTCCGGAACGGGCGCAGATTATTTCAGTCAAATCAAGTTCATTTGGAAGCGCAATTAAGGATATAATACAATTGAGTTAAGGCTCCGTTTGCACAAGTTTAACTTGGATCCAGAATTAGGGTCCAAATGGGGTTTAAAACGACCGATGAGACGAAAACGGACGCTTCTTCATATCCAATGAAAATTTGTAGAGCGAGAAAAGCTCATGTACCTGCATAGGAGTGTTTTTATGGTGGTTACCCATCATGCAGGATTGGGTAAAATGGGTCGCCGAAGAGGCCCGAAAAAATGGTGATTATGTATCTCCACAGCCAGTGAAAATATATGGACAATCGTGGTCTATTTTTGTAAAGCGATAAAAGCTCTATGCAGCTGTATGTCACACGATATTGCGGCGGTTACCTATGTACAGTACTCGCCAAAAATGACTGTCGCTCGCTCGCGACTCGCTCGAAATTGCTCTAAAAATACAATAACACAATTTACTATTAATTTAAATAGTTTCAAAATCTCGAGCGAGCCACTCGCTTGAGACTGGTTCGCGACTCGCTCGAAATGCGACGGTAATTTCTGGCGGGTACTGTATGTTGTAAGAAATAGGTAAAATTGGTTTTGAAATGGATCCGTCTAACCTCAAATACGTGAAAGCGGCCATAGCTCCATAACAAACGAACTAAATAAACTCAGTATTATCGAATTTGCTTCGACAAGTCCCTAGTTTATTATTATATTCTATATATTGCTACGTAAATAGTTTTCCATTTGGGCCTGTGGTATTTTATGTACTCAGAAAATGTCCGCTGTAGGATTCGAACCCTTCCGCTTTTTAGACTCTCAAGCAGCTAACGCTCTACCCACGCAGCTGTTCTAACTTCACAGCAGATATCTGAGCTATATTCGGCACTAGTATTGTTATGTATACCAGCCTTCTTGTAATGTTGTTTGGAATATTAAATGAACGACGGGTACACGTTGGCATCACATCTATTGATTGGATTGATTGCATGCAACTCACTGCCAATTGCTCTATGAAATAAAAATAGGCCACAAATTAGATACTGTTATGTAATGCTATAATAATTTATATATAGCGAGCTGCTATCCAAATTTCGCTAACGAAGGCTGTGGTTGTAACATTTGGACAAAGAGGCTATCCAAATAGGTTATGCGAAATCACCAATTATTTTAACACGGGCATAATTTTTTTGGAATGCAGTTGTTGTAAATAAAGCAGTGAGTTTAGTGGCTTTCGCTCGGCTTGTGGTACTACAGGACACTTAGGTTATATCTATCATTTATAGATTACTTGTTTCAGACGTCGCCTCCATTTGGTAGCAATAGCAGCAAACGCTCATTGAAAAAGCGCTCAAATGCAGCCGCGACGACTGCCAATAATAACGGCGGCAGCAGCAGCAGTGCTTCAACAACGCCGGGTAAGCCGCCCACTGCCGAGATGGATAGCCCGACTCCACCGAGAAAGAAGCCAAAGCTGGCGGCACGCAAGACGCCATCACCTCAGCCTTTGAACGCATCGAGGAAGTCGGAAAAGTTGAAGAAACCAGCAGCTGTGACAACAAACGACGGGAATACAGACCTTGGAGTGGATGCAATGACGCAGATAAATGACCGCAAAAGTGCGGAACGTTATCAGCAGCAGCGGCAGCCGCAGGCATCATCGACAGCGAAACAGGTTGTGTCGCCAATTAAGCTGTCCCTGGTGACTTTGTCAGTGACGCCGCTGGCGCCACCTCCTCAACGTGTCGAGCGCGATCGACCAAGCAGTGTTATGAGTCAGAAGGGAGATGACGGCAGCAGCTGCGGCGCCAAGTGCGGTAGCAGGACAGCGGAGAACGATGTGATCGATGTTAGTGCTGAAGTAACCAACGTCGATGACAACCTCGGTCCGACGTCAACACATAGCAAAGATGAAGAAGACGATAGCAATGATCGTCAACAACTACAGCAAGAACAACAACAACAACTACGTCAAAGTCCGTACAATCCTATGACGTCACCGGTGAGCGATGGTTGTGGCCGCGATAACGGGGACTTGGTTCGTGGTGATGGCGGAGTCGACGACGACGACGGTAACGACAACGAAACTGCAGTCGGCGACAATGAAACAGACGCGAAGGCAGTTGTAGCTGGGCATCGGCGACGAACGACGTCTACATTGAGCAGCGCTACTACGTTGAGCACGGCGACGGTGGACGACGACGGTGCTGGCAAAAGTGATAACGAGGAAACTGCGGCGACGGATCAATTCGATGACCAAGCAGAGAATAAAACTGAATGTCTTACAACTAAAATCCTTATGGAATCGCGACGGGGCTACGAATCTGTGAAACGGAATAAAGATCTCAGTACAACGACGACAAAGGAACAAGGGTCGCAGGGAAACGTAGTTGAAGCGCCGTTATCGTCGTCCGTTGAAAGCTTCAGGAGTCCCCATAAAATTTCTCACTTAGGCGATGCAAAATTGAAAAATGGCGATACATCTTTTGGAAGATTGGTTCCTCCACCACCGATACTCGAGCGCCAGGAAAGAACTGTTATTGTAGTTGTCACGTGCAATCCAAATCGAGCTTTCTCAACCGCTGCTCATTCCGATGGTTCCGAGGCAGCAATGCCACCTCTTCTCCAGCCATCCGTTACGACGCCTGCTGTGAGTCCATACTCAACGAAACGAACATCTTGTTCAACAGTAGGTGGAACTTTGCCTTTAGTAATGTCCGTTTTGCCTCCTTCTCCGCCGCAGCTTGTTCGTGCTGGAACACCTGGATCGAAGACAGCTGATGCCGTCGTGAAAAGGGAAATGGATGATCAGCCGGAAAAAGACGTTGCAAGTACGATAGCGTCAGAAGTCTGTTGCGTTCAACAATCGTCGTACGATCGCTCCCAACATCATGATAAGTTGCAAAAGGCGCCACTTGTACTACCGCTCCAAGAGACGCTATGCTCAAAGCTGGAGCAACAAAGTCTAGCTGTGCTTAAAACGTGTGTTGCTGAATATGCTCATGCCTTTAATGCATCAACAGGTGGTCATAATTATAGACTTTTTGCTCAAAGTGCTGCTCGGCAGCAGCAAGAAATATCGTCGTCTGATGTTGAACGACAACTCAAAGGAAAAGCGTCGCGGTTGTTGCAATTAAGTGTCCCAACATCACAGCCTTTTTGCTCGCCGACCACGTCTGAACTGCAAGAAGGAATTAGTTCGTTCAGCGATGACAACAAGAAACCTCATCATCATCAAGCGCAACAACTGCATAAACAATCGCTCACATCGTGCTCGATGTCTACACTAACGCTACCAACTGCGGTTGTCGCTCAACCCCGGATGACTTCGCTTGAGCAGCTGTCGACAACGACCGCGGCGACGACGATGCGACCGATGTCGCTGCCCATAGTTGCCGCCGACCATCGTCTCGGATGCGTCGCGTCGCCATTGTTGCCGATTGCTGCAGCAGCTGATGCGATGCCCTCAGCTGTATCGTACGCCAGAATGCATCAAGAACAACTACAGCCAGCCGGCATCGGCACAACGATTATACCGATGACGACGAATCTGAGCAATTATAATGTGGGGTCGCCGTATTGGACGCTCCACCAGCGTCAGCCAAGCGACACTACGTTGCTTACGTCGCCCGTCGTCGTACGTTACCAACGCCCCGTAGTCGACGAACGTCGGGAACTGCCGAAATTGCAGCGTGCTCACCCGGAACAACAACAACAATACGCCGAGCAGCAGGTGGTGGTTAAAGTTGAAAGTGAGTTCAATTTCTGAATTTTACACAACGTACAACATCAACATTGGGGTTTGCTGAGACTCGGCCGGCTGTACACATATTACTATAGTCCTCGCCACGATTTATTGTCGCCTTACGAACGACCAGTGAGCAGACAAAAACGCAGACATTAAAATTTCAGTTTCTCACGAGCAACGAGCGAGCAGCGGTCAGAGTTATTGTAGCAAGAGGACTGTAGCTGCCCTCAGCTAAAAATATTAACTGAGGTTAGTGTCCAGCGGATAAATTTTAATCAGCTGATTTCGTTGATCAGCAGAACGCTGGATTTGTCGCAATTGGCAGATTATAAACTTTCAGCTGTTGAAATCAGCCTAATGTGTAGCGCATTAAATTTGCAGTTACAAACATTATTTATTTAATTGGGGAGATCTCGTTCCTGCAAGAGTAAGCCTAAGCCTAGGCTACATAAGCCTAAGTGTATGCTCAACACTAAGTCTAAGCTTGGGGTGTACACTTAGCCTGGTCTCACAATAATTATTATTGGTCATTCCAATTTTGGCCTTCCTGTCAAATGTTCTCCTTCTGTTGTACAAGGAATCTTGATATGAATAATGATCGCTATAATTTGCTATATCCTAATGTTTTGTTTACTTTATTGTACGTTTTTTAGCTCAATCGTCGTCTTCATGCCAAGAACAACCAGTGCGTAAGATTGATGACGAAGCGTGCAATTTAGAATGTCATCGAAGTAAAAATGCAATGTAAGTTGTTGTTGTTGTTCAGTGAAGCAGTAAACAGAGTCAATTACTTTTTTCTGGATCCGTTTGTGTCTCTTATACATAGCTCTGAGGTAGCTGAGCGGAACTCGAGCTTACTCAGTTAGGAACAACAATAATTACAAACAACATTGCAACGTACATAAATTCGTGATTAACTTTTCCTAATCTGCATCTGAACTTATTTAAAGTTACATTCTAATAATGGTTCTACGATCAAATAAAAGGATTGTTGGGAATGCACTTGCCACATTAGTGTTTTAAAAGCGAGCGAAAAATGTACAAATTATAGAATTTCGCCGCGGCTATTGAGGTGTTACCACGTGACGATCAAAAAAATTTATATAATATTTACAGTAAGTAAGGGCGAATCCGACAGTTTAAAATTTTCAAAACCTGATATCGGATTAGTTATGTAATGAATCCGGGTTTGGTTTTTAAAAATTTCGAACGATAGTTGAATTCTGTGGAGCTACAGAGTTTAATTCAATGGGTTTACTCGATTGGGTCCGTTTTAAAAAATCTGAAACTGTCGGATTCACCCGCGCAAAGGGTGATTCCGACATTGTACGTTTTGTGGCCATGTCACACAATATTTCTGTGTATAAATGTCAGTTTCACCCTTATAAAGGGTGAATCTGATACTTCCAGGAGTTTTAAAAAATGTATGACAGGCGGTTCTCTAGCATGACGATATACGACGAACGGAGGGAGCATAACGCCAGATGCCGAACCACAGAACATGATGCTATGAGACGTCTTCGACGAATGGATTACGCGATCAGCAAATTTAGCTCCACGCCGTACCACGACCTTCTTTTTTCCGGGGTCATCAACAACCCCGGCCTCATCGTAGTTAAAAATAGCCTCAGGTCCTACCCCGTCAAGTGTTTTTCTAAGTTTTCAAAAATACGGTCAATGACTGGGACGGATAATTTCGCTCGAGCAATGGAGAGATTGTTACACAAACGATGTGACAGTTTTTCCCTATGGCGCATTAAAAAACGGTTAGCCCAGTCACGGCCTGGTATATATATTATTTTTGAACCGTAGTTCAATGACTCCATTCTCATCAAGGTAAGATTTGGCGATATACCTCAAATCTAATTTTTCTAGGGGAAACCCCAGTCAGAGCAAATTAGAGCACAGTTTACCATCTCCGCTTCAGTTTCAGATGAGAATACCGTTTGTCCTCCGTTCTTATTACCTCCATCAGGATGCTCCACAGCGTAACGGAGTGTATTACGTGGAATCCCGTACTGATTGGCAGCAGCGTAAAGCTTCATACTTTTGGACCGAACACTGGCGGCAGCCTCTTCAATTTTAGTTGTGTCATAGTCTTTATATCGTTTTGTGCCCGGAATATGTGCGTAAATATTCGGCATTACTACAGCTATGTACGTAACAAAGAATAGTTAGCGATGAATTTAAAAGCTAAAATGTCAGTTTAAAGCGCGATCAGCATTAAGTGGGTAGTATTGCAGCAGAATAATACGTAGTTGTATTTACACTTAAATCTGATCGCGACAAACGTTAAAAGTTAGATATAGGCGTTCTCAAAATTTTCTGAAAGCTGTCGGTGAATCCGACAGTTTGTGTCGGATTCACCCCTATACACCTAAATTTTTGCGGGTGATTCTGACGCGAGCGATGGCCGGTGTAACACTGAACATCAGCACATGCTGAATAGCTGAAAACACAAACCTAACAATTTGTAGTTACTGTGCTTAAACAGTTTGCTGTAGAATAATTTCAATTCTTGTATCAGCATTTTTTGGCAAATACCCTTTTTTTCAAACAACTAAACGCTTTGTACAATTCTGTTCATAATGTGTTTATAATGCTTTATTCGCTGATTTGGGTGGTTTTGTTTTGCACAAAATTGAACGCAATTTGAAATAGGTGGCCAGTTGAAACGGTCTGATAATCAGTTCAACCGCTATGATGCTGAATATTTCAAACTTTAATTTTTGTCGGATTCACCCCGCATGTCGGATTCACCCTAAGTTACTGTACACTGCATGGATTATAGAATATGTACCTGAGTTTTGAAGATTGAATTATGTAACTAATTGAAGAGACGTACAAAGATCTTAATGAGTATCAACCTAGAAAATGAGCTCAATTCTAGCTTTTGTAGTTATGGATATACACCTGCTTTGTTGAGTTATGGGCTCACAATTGTGTTTCTAGACCAGAAGATAAATTATTGCTCTATGAAACGAGACCAAAATTCCTCGAGCAGTTTTAAGAAGATATTGCCGTTTCAGTGTTTATTTTTGGGTTTTAGGGGCCATTCAAAAACCTCTTTTGATCGAAACCCTGATGAATGATGGCAATTATAGCAGTGCACCATATTGTTTACAGGTCTATAGAGCGGGAATTGCTCTGCAAAGTAAGGTCTATATTGCCCCTATACAACTTGCGGAGACTGGGTTGTTTTCGTGTACCTTGGGTCACGCGGTCCCGTTTAAAAAGCGGTAGCGATAGAGAATGAATTTGCTGTACAAAATATGACCAAAAAACCACCCGCATAGCTGGAGCGGTTAGGGTTCATGGTTCCTTTTGAACCCGTTTAAAAACACATTTTGACACAAAACCCACCTCTTTTTTAAAGAGCATCTTAACAAAGCATACGGCCTTATAACGGCCTATTTGCTACAAAGAAATGAGACCAAATTGACACATATATCTACACCGATAATGGAGATTACAATAAAAAATGTGATTTTTTAGGCCCTTCAGTACACGACCCAAGCCCGTTTGGATCGCTTTCCGGGGGGGGGGGTGGAGATGTTGGCAGTGAGCTTCGAGCCCAAATAAAGGGCACAAAACAGAGATTTAAAGCTTTCAAATGAGCTATCGCCCGAATAATTTTCCTAGCCAAAGTTAAGTTTGCGTCTCATCCCAAAAACCCGGGTATTGCCAAATTTCATCACTTTTCGCTTCGCCCGTTTCATTCACTCACAACGCAGTCAACTATATATTTTAAGACTTTTGTGACGTATTCTAGAAAATTGAAAGTAAAAAGAGAGTCTAAGTTTTTGGCTACAATATGCACGTCCAGGCTTGGATGCCCGCGAATTAGTGGGATCACTAATGTACTTATTAGTGTAATGTGTAGTTGTAGCCTTTAGGGTCCAACTGACTGAATTTATTTGTTGTATTTTGTTCTGTTTTATAGATTCTTTCGTCAATGGAACCGCGGTAAATTTAATTCGTGTGCCCGTACTGATTTGCATTGCGTTTCGAAGCTATGCTCGTCAGGCGGTGGACAGCTGCAGCGAAGTAATTTCCATCAGTACCCGGCGAGTCATGAGAAGCCGCAACCATCGTCGTCCTCGTATGGACTTGCTAGACTTTCGCATTCGATTGCAACAATGCAACAAATAAATACGGTAGGCGTACACAGTTTAGTCGTATCGCATCGGACACAATGTGAACACGGCCTTACTGTTGCATAAGTAGTATATACTATTACAGTCTTGGTAATAACTAGCGCTCGCGCATTGCGAATCCTTGCTTCGTATGCATGAGGATAGGGCAATATACTCACTGAGTCAAAAATGTACGACCAATTTTTCATTCTGAAAGATGATTGTTAAATTATCGTTTTTCATGAGTTTTAGCTGACCTGTTAATCCTGCATCCAAATGCACTATGAGATTTTTCCCATGTCCTCTCGCCCAACCGCCCGATTGAAACCCCGTGAACTAAATTCAAAAAATTTCAATATCGCAAAATTTATGTTTTTTGTCTGCAAAATGTTTTTAAATATTAATTAACACTATTGCTAACGCTAAAACGTCGCAAAAACCTTGTAAGACAGTAAAAATACATGTAATAATGGAAATATTAATCATTTCTAAGCAAAATTTATCTCTCCCCCACTTTGAAATTTTTCCGGAGAAAGAACATGAGGTCTCCAAAATCCCCCCGCACAGTAACGGAAGGCTGTACACAGGCCAGG
The DNA here is from genome assembly GCA_030248225.1 of Trileptium ribeirensis. Classification (NCBI taxonomy): domain Eukaryota; kingdom Metazoa; phylum Nematoda; class Enoplea; order Enoplida; family Thoracostomopsidae; genus Trileptium; species Trileptium ribeirensis. The sequence goes on from JASANE010021288.1 coordinate 32,498, forward strand.
TCCGCAGCCTTTTGAAATGGATTGAGGACATAATGTTCATTCTCGGCAGAAATTTCAATGTGATGGCATAAAATTTTGTTCTATATACTTTTCACTGCCATACAAATATTTTTACTTCATAAGACAGCGCTTTAGCATTACAAAATAATATTAGTGCTTTAAAAATAATGTTTAGCAGACAGAAAACATAACTATATGGACATTAATAACTCATGCATTTAGTTGAACTTGGGAGTTTTGGGATAGTGTTGTATTTGGAAAGTGGGGGTCCCACAGTGTGCCCACTGCAGAGTGGCGATAGGCTGGTTTTGCCGCCTTTGCCAGTTAATGCTAGAAAAACTCATTTCGAACCACGATCATGCTATAATTCATAGATGGAGTTGAAGACATGATTGTGGAATTGTTTTCTGGACAGCCAAGAACCAAAAACCCCTGATTCGACGGGCGTCCGTAGAAGACTACACTACCTCGTGATGTTTTCGTGGAGGTTTTGGGCTATAGCTTTCCAGGATGTAGTTTTAGGCGAATGAACGTTAGTTTTCGCACAAGACTCGCTCGGAAGTCACTCGAAATTAATTATTCTAACAATAGAATTTGTTATTTATTTAGATTTTCGAAATCTCGAGCGAGCCACTCGCTCGCTCGAAAAAATGCTACAATCAATTCTGGCGCGTTCTGTAATTGTTATAAATTATATCTTTCATTGCTTTGTAATAATTTTTTGGTCTACGAACAAGTTTTCATCGATTAGAAATGGCAAATTAACCGCAGCTAAATTACATACGGCCATGTCAACCAAAACCTAAAGCTTTTTGCCTACTGCAACCATCTGGATTCTTCAAAGTGGGGGGCTGGGCGACCCTCTTGCATTTTTCGATGCCGTCTAACACAAAACATGCACCCACCGGTTGTACCGCCCTGGCAAAATTTTTGGCTTCCACCCCGCTTTAAAAACTCTCCCAGATGACATAAAAACTGACAAAAATTTTTACAAAAATCCTTTTTTGCAGAATTTTTCTGCAAAAAATTGGTCGAAAAGTTGCTTTTTTCCTTAAAAAGACGTTTTTGCACCATCTCTGAGTCGTTTTGATAATTTGAGCGTTTTTCGACGAAAAATTTGAAAAATTCTAAATTTGGACCCTCAGTTCACACCCCCTGGCCAAATACGGAGCCCCAAGTTATGAACCAACTTGATGGCCAAGGTTGATGCCCCCTGGTAAAATTTTCAGCGAATGGAGAAGCTATACCATACTTATGTTTATCAGCTTCTTTCATACTTCTATTCGAGTAATTCGGTGTGACTGTTGCAATCTGTTATTTTGCTTGTTATAGGAGCCACTAGGACCAACAGGAGCCAAACCAGCCAGCTCAGCTCGTTACTATTTGGCATCTACTACAACAACAATTGGTACACCGTTGCCACCTTCGACACTTACTTTTCCGTCTGCTTCACATCACCCGCATCATCATTCGCAGCTGCTTGCGCCACCGGCACACGCTGCGCCCGGGTATTCGAGTGGAGTGCGTCCTATAATAGCTCCACAGATAAAGCATGAGCCACTGCATGGAGTTGCTGGACAGGCATGTTCCAAATCGGCCGCAGCTCACGGGTCCCAGCAACAACAACAGCAGCAACCTCATGATTTAACATGTCCCTCGTCATTCGGACAGGTAAGGCTTGGTCGGCTACAATCACGCTCTGAAATAAACGACAAATTTTGGCCAATCGTTCGCAACAAAAATCGCTAATAGCAATTGGGCAGCTGATAATTTTTCGCGCACCATTGACGAAAAATTTGCTATTTCTAACCGTGACATCATAGAAACTCACGTCTTCGAAGTAACTTTATTAAGTTGGGCTATAGCCCAATCAGAGCTAACCTGATCTACGCTTGTCTTGGAGCAAAGTTGGGGCTCTCGATGTGTCGATGTGAGTGGGACGCCTCGGAGAAATGTTAAACCCTAAAATTTTGGGAAACCCATTAGGGTCAAAATAATAGAGACGTACAATGTCGGTTTTCTTTATTAATTTTGTGTCAGATGATTATCGAGCTTGACCTTGTACTCGAACGTTTTAGATCCAGTGACGCGCCTACGCTCAGCAAAATATTTCGAAAATCCATCCATTCAGCGATTAGTTATTGAAACAGATCGAGCGGAGTTTCCACTGAGGGCGCTTCAGGGAAAGTCGTGAAAATTTTTTTTGTTTCTCGCTGTCATTTGTTATATACTCATTTTTGAATTGACGGATTTGGACAAATTTTTAATGTTCGATAGCAAGAGTGATGACGATGTGCCCTTTAGTTGAACACGCAGAGCTCCGACACCATCTTTCGGCTTATAATGGCAAAAGACATGTTTTTAACTATTATTTTCCAGATTTGGCCATACAGCTACGCATTTTTTCCCACCGAATATTGTGCCCAAGAGGCTCCGTTTGAGCGACATACACAATTAGCTTACCAACATCTACAATTCTGGCCTACCACTACCTTTTTGGTGGACATGAAGATGGTTCGTCGACACTTTGCCGGAAATAGCGATTCTTCAAATTTCGTCTTGTTATTGCTTTTTACCTTACGAGCACGCTGGATACGATGGTTTTGCTATATAGAGTCCAAGTTGACTATATCATACCTTTTTGACCGTTCAACGGTTTCTTGGTCGGCGAACCCGAATTCCAAAATACGCGTTGTCATTTTGTCTGGTTATGTATTGCGTGCAGGGCATCAAGAAAGGCCTGTATATAGGTATTTCTTAAAGCTGAATGGTTTGGTAATCTAGTCTCCACGGTGCATATTTCATGACTTTTCAAGGGTTTTAAATCGGTTTAAGGTCAATGTACCCGATTTCAAAAATATAGTCTGTCAGTTGTATGGTTACGTATTGTGTACAGGTCATCAAGAATTGTCTATATAGGTTTTCCCGTACGGTGAATACGATGGTTTCATTATCTAGAGACTAGCAGAAATACTTGCTGTGCTGTCAGTTGTTTTCAATGGGTTTAGGGTCGGCGAGGTTTTTGGATTTTCAAGAGGTTTTACGCCATGGTTTCAGTGGAATGTCGAGGTAAACCGGATATAAGTCTCGCAGCAGTGTACACGGCCTAAGAGACATTCCTCGCGGCCACCTTCCACTCGTGAGGTGAATGAGCCAAAAGGATTCGCCTTGACTGTCGTTCACTTGGCATGCGTAGTATCTGGCCCGGCCACTGAAGCGGAGCGTTCGCAGTACAAAACTTAAAGACTCCATGTGACCGGTGATCGTTCCCAATCACCGCTTGGGATGTGGGCGAACCTTGTTACGCCCAATATTCTATGCTCGCAAAAGGTTTCGAAAGTGTTAAGTGACTGTATGTCCTTCGATTTGACTGACCAGGTCTCGCATGCATACAGTAAGACTGATATCATCGCGCTGTCGTACACTTGCATCTTCGTCGCAATGCTGATGCCTCTATTCAACCATAGTTGATTTGTCAACCCGCAGTATGCAGCTCGTGCTTTGGCGGTACGACATTGTATTTCAACACAGGATTGGTAACTAGCGATAATATGACTGCCTAGAGGTAGCTGAAACTGCTGATCACCTCCAAGCGTTCGCCATTACAGCTAATAAAGGGCTTGGTGTTGTTGCAGTAAGTCATAACCTTCGTCTTGTTTGAGTTGACAAACAGGCCGATCTTCGCTGCTACTGTACTAAGCCGTTCTGATATGAACTAGCGGATCTGCGTGGTATCTCAGACAAAAGTGCTACACACGCCGTCTGCGCAGCCCAAGCCCACAATGACCCTCTCCGTTTGCTGATCTGACAGTGCGTGGGAGACCACCCAGTCAACGGCGTAGTTTGAACAAAACGGGTGACAAGATAGAACTTACCGAACTCCGGATTTTACCAGGAAGGCGTCGCGACCCTCATTATAATAGAGACGCACATTGGAAAATGTAGCACACATACACCGATTTGACAACATTAAGCAACTTTGCGGGTACGACTTCTGTGGCCATGACGGTGAACAGTGATATTGGATCGACGCAGTCGGATACCGCTTTGAAGTCGACAAACGTTGCCCTCTGATATTCATGGCGAGCTTCGAGCATCATTTTCAGACAGGAAATCTGGTTAACGTTGTCCCAACCTGAGCGAAAACCAGTCTGGTTCGCTTTGGTCGTCATTTTCCTACGTGTCTTGATCCTGTAAAGAGTATTCTCCTCCAGTACCTTTAAACAGATTGGCAGCAACGGGATGCATCTGTAATTGCTGCAAACTGAGCGGTCGCCTTTCTTTGAAAATGGCAGCTCCTATTGCTCTGTTGGCTTTAAGTCCTGCGATTGTTTGGAAGACCTCTTCATCTGTAGGTGCCTGTTCATGTTTGCTGGCACTGTAAAAACGACGCCTATCCAAAGCAATACGGAATGCCAAGAAGTTCACATATAA
>JASANE010021291.1:0-17658 GCA_030248225.1 Trileptium ribeirensis
AGAGAGTCTAAGTATCTAGCAGAGAAGGCCAGGGCCCGTGGCTGGTTGTCTGCGCGGCTATGGCGTGTCCCTATGCCACTGGGGATGTCAAGCGTCAAACAAGCTGTGTTTGACAGTGAACCTGTTCACCATGGACCAACCAACGAGTGATCTCCAGCGCTTTCTCTGTTGCACAACTATCATCAACATCGTTTTCCGTAATATCCGCGGAAAACAAGCCTTTATAAAATTTAGCCTTGGGATTCTACACCACCATGGGATGGGGATCCCCATGACCCTGAAGTTCATCCCCAACCCCATCCCACCCCATCCCCATGGGGATCCTCATCCCCATGACAACACTGATATAAATACCCTTAACAAATTAAATTTAAACTAATTCAAAAATTTAAACTTTAGAACATAAGTCATAAACTACTGCTCAGGCTAAAGTGTAAAAATTGTAGCCGAGAGAATTATGTGCTGTCCCGTTATGCGACGCTACTAGGATCTATTGTGATTTTTGACTAGTTCCATGTGTTCAAAACTATAAAGTTTCATTTCGTATCGGCTTTGTGAGATTTTGTGGTCTTAATCATTGAAACATGGTTTAAAAATATGTATGTTCAAAATTTGTTCTAAGTCTGTTCAAACAAAAAAATAAAATTGCCAAAACGCATCAACTAGTCAACTAGTAAATGAAGCTATGTTTGTTTACACAGATCGACAAAAAATTATTTGAGTAAATTCCACTCGTTACTATCGGATTCATTAAAACTTAGCATTAAGCATCAATGTTGCTAATCTTCGCAATAGCTGTTTGGTTGGTTACACAACATTGGTTATGGTACAATTTCTAAATTAGAAAAAAGTCTAAACTTTCAATCGAAAACGTATTTTTGAAAATCTTCGGCTAAATGGCTTTATATGTGAGATTTCTATAGCTTTAAACTAAACGTGCAGATCAAGCGATCTAAATTGGGCAATTATTATAATGTATAAGTATGCACTGTCTTTCTTTACTATTTGTTACTTTTTCGCTCGGCCGCCGTATCAAATTGAAGGTAAGTGAAGATGTTAAACCTGCATTTAACAGCTGCTTTATAATACGACTGTCATGTTATTGAGTATATTAAAGTTTTATAACGTGGATTTTACTGTACATTAATTAAATTCCTTATTATTAAGTCATGATGACCGTCAAAATTGCTCAGGTTTTATCATAGCCATCAGGCTATATTTTGCCAAGATTGATTGCAGCTTAGAAGCTCATGTACTTCGTCAAGAATACAGTTTACTGAATATCAAGATACAAGGCATGTTCTCCGACAGTAGTTTTTATGGATATATCGCGAATATATTGTACCTATTCTGTCTTGTAAACGGAATTGTTTGTTCGACATGTTATATAACTTTTCCAATTACGTTGTTTGAACTACGGGAAGTAAACATATTTTGCAAATATCATTCATTTAGTTGAGCTTTAGCGAAACATTTTGTAATTAAATCATTCGATGAACTATGTCAGGTCTGTTCTGGTAAACCTTTCTAACATATATTGCAACAAGTACTATAACCATTACTCTGCTTTACTATGGATAGGATACAGTATATACTATAAAAAAGAAAACGGGATGAATACAACCAGCTTACGCGAACGGATACGTTGAAACGAAACGTGTTTTCCTTATTTTTCCGACTTATCGTGGTCTGAAGAAGCGCAGTTGCGCTATTCAGGAATTCTTCCAACGCTAAAATCTGATGAATAGCTGATTGGCAATAATAAGCACAAGGGATTAATTGAAAATCGTAAACGGTGTATCTCCCTCCCTCCCCGATCAACTAGTAAAACATCTTAAAGTGGCGAGGAAATTGTTTCTTTGCGCTCTGCTAAATTTTTTTATCCCAAAGTTTGAACCCACCAGGGCATCAGTAGAATGGTGGATTCATGTTTCCAAACCGCATTTTCTTCTGTCTGTGATTTGGAGCATTGGCTCTTGTATATGATGTTTTTTTTACGGATTAAGATTTTTGACGTGCTGTCTGCACTTTACCTATATTAACGAATGATGAATTAACTAAATGAGCGAAACGTCACCAACTTTCAATAAAAAGTATAGTTTTTCTACAATTTTGTCGTAAAAGGTGGTAATTTAATTCTCGTTATTTTCACCAAATTGTTAGAACACACGGAGGATAATGTCCGATGGAATACACCCGCATAATGTTCAAAATATGTGTCTATATATATTGGGGAAAGTTTGAGTTAAATTAAATCGGCGATTTCAGTTAGAGTTCATATCGAACTTATTTTCATTTGGCAATAAAATTGAAGGTTGTAGCAACTTAATTTCACATAGACCTTTTGGAGTGATTTTGCCACCAAGCCAAGACACCTAACATATACGCACTGCAAAAAATTGATCCAAATCTTTTTGCTAACAGCCAAATTTTACAGGCGATTAACATCAAAGTTCGGGTTGATTTTAACCGGAGACATGGTGTTGTTCAGCATGCAATCGCCAAAGGGTGGATGTACCGATTTATTTGGATGCGCGTATTACAGTACAATCCACATTAAGTTGAAAATTCAGCAAGATCCGATAATCAGCAGCTGCGTTCAGAGTTGAAAAATTTTAAATATAAAACAGCTTTATGCAACGTATTTAAAATATGCATGCAAAATTTTACATTGCACACATATTTTAAATGTTCCAACCATTATTAAGTTGTATTAACATCTAAACCTTGGGTTGTGAATCAGCGGATTCTATAATGCAGCTTATTTATGTATTATCTGTATTCACTTCACTAGCAAAAGGACCTGTACCGACCCACGCGTCCCCGCCCCTTCCGCGCGTCCATCCACCGTAACCATCTAACGCCTTGGCGATATAGCTTGGGCACCTATGATATGTACAAGAATATATGAGTTCTTGCTACGTAACAGGTAGCCTTGCCAACATAAAAGGGCATGCATGCAAGATAATGTGATTTCAAACGTCTATAAACTGCACTAATGTGCACATATTTACTATGGTATTGCTCTATCGTTGTCAATATTTGGCAATTTCAGTTCCCAGAAGAAGTGTACAGGTCTAACTTCTTGCGCGCCGAAGTAATTTAGATTTCAAGTATCAACGAACAATTAGTGATCGCCGCCAGATATGGAACCCCGAACGTTCGGGTGAAAGTCACGTTCACTAATTATGATATTTCGGAGCTATAATGCTTAGATCCGTAAAAGTTTTCACAAAGCGAGCCTACAACTACTCGCGTGAAATCATGCAGTATTCGTCGAATTTAATTTGTACAACGCACTCAGATGTAATAAGTTGAACGACTTTAGGATTTGAAGTAGGGATGTGGAGCGGAGCGCTTCGGAGCGCTCCGCTCCGCGCTCCGGGGGGTGGGGCGGAGGGCAGCGCCCAAGCTGCGGAGCGGAGCGCTATGACTAAATCGGAGCGCGGAGCGCTCCGCTCGAAAGTAGAGCGCTCCGCATGAAAGTGGAGCGCTCCACTATTTTGTTGCGCTCCGGCTCAAAGAATGTGGAGTTCTTGCTTCTGCAAGTCGTGCCGACGGCTTATCGAATTGCGAGGAGTGGTCAATGACGACGATGAGCAATAACTAAACAACATTTGGATGAAGAAGTAGCAAAATTGCAACAGTAATGTACTAACTAATCAGGAATACTGTATAGCGAGTAATCCATAGAACAAGTGTTGTAAAAATGGCACTACAGTATTGATAGCCGGTGATAGGTGTACTAGCACGTATATGAAAAGTTAGATCATTGAGCATAGTAAAATGTTCTACTGACGATAGTTTTCGCACAGAAACTTTACTGCTGAAACAAAATCTATCAGATCAAGGATTCCGTCACGCATTTATATTAGACACTAGCCCATACTTAAGGTGGTCACATTATGCGCTGCATTCCATTAGGTATATTGGTGGTACATATTGATACATTGGTACAATGAACAAATACAATGCTTGGTGCGTCCATCAAACATTATCCTTCGTATCTGTATGAAAATGAGAAATAGCTAAATGTTGTAAAGCTTTAGCCTAGCGGCTAGGGCTTAATATGGTTACATATCGTATAATGAGGTTACAAGTCTAATTCGTAGAGTATATTTCGGAGCGGAGCGATCCGGATCGGAGCGGAGCGACCCGCTCCGGGTGGTGGAGCGCGGAGCGGTCCGCTCAGGGGGTGGAGCGGAACGGAGCGGAGCGGAGCGCTCCGCATTTTGAGTGGAGCGGAGCGCCCATGAAAATCCGGAGCGCTCCGCTCCGCTCCACATCACTAAGTTGAAGGGTTAAAAGTCACGAATGTTGCGCCAAATTTGCTTTTCTTTATGTTTTATAGTGAAATATTTTAATATAGAAATTACTTTACACAGTTTGCCCTACATATCTGAATTCGGAAGCAATTATATTTTTTTAAATATACCTGCTATTTTTAAATATATAAATAAATATTAATTTTAAATTATATAAAATAACACTCTTTTTTGGCAAAATTGACTTAAAATATTGCGAAAATTAAGTTAAATTTCACGTTTGGTATTAAATTTGATCTCTTTTTAAAAACGGAGACGTTGATATTGCCTCTAGTTTTACTTAACGATAGTGTGCATTTAAAACAGGGCGGATTAATGTTATTGGGTCAATTTGCCTGGTTCGATTCCATCGATTTTATGAGCTTTATATAGTCAACTGGCGTTATTAGTACCACTTTATTAAAGCCCAACGCGGCTACAGTTTGTTGCGACACAAATTTTATTTTAGCACAACATTGGGATATCACTGCGAACCGAGAAAATCCAGGAGTGGTATGTTCAATTGTCTTTATTTATACTTTAAAATGGCATTTATACTTTAAATTCTTATGCCATTCGGCCTAAGAGCTTAGTTTAACCTCTTGCGTTGTGAATAAAGCTTGTATTTCGGATTAGCGTTGAACAAGCTGTTGCCAGTGCGATGAATCTACCCTGGTCGCTTGTCTTAAAGTCGCGATCGCGAACTACTCGGTTTTGACAACGTTGTTTCTCTTGTCTTTAAGGCCCATGACAACGCTAGCGAATAATAACAAGTGTCCGAACACAAACTACATATGAGCTTGGATACCTTACTACGTTATATTGCATAGTTTCCTTAGAGCTGCCACATGCGTCAATTTTTTATTTATATCGTTCGGTTAAATATTGTAGGACAAAAAGACACCATCGTGCAGTTTTGTGTCGATTCGTCGCGCCGGCATTTGCAAGTCAAACATGGCACGACACGAAAATTAATTTGGGCATTAACTTTTTCTCGGGCCAAGGGGCGGAAATCAAATGCATGCTATGCCGTTCTGGATATACTAAGCCTTAGTATTAGACTAAGCTAATATTTTTATATGAGCCATGTACTAAGCCTAAGGCTAAGTCGGGGGGCTGACACCCCCGAACCCCCCGTTTTATTAGATTGTGTAGGTATAAACACAAATTCTGTAGGTATAAATGACAATATATACATGTTACAAGGTGCAGTGAGGGCACACATTTATCTGTGAACGCTGCATAATCTGTTCCTTTTTCTAACGTTATAACGTCCGGCCTCTAAAGGTGACATGGGCCTTTCTCGCATAGTGTCTCGCATAGGATACAACACACATTGTGTAGCGATACACTTGTCGTGTTTGTCTGGTGGTGTCCGTTTGCACCTGCGTTGTTATTCGCTCGGTTTGCGAGGTTTCTTGAGGAACACAGCAACAGACGATACCTAGAATAGTGACTACCGTATCCTTCTCGCAATGAAACGATCCAGGCTCAATCCACCGCTGCGGCAAAGATTATTTTACACAGCACGAAATATAGATTAATTCGTGCGGCAAAGGGTTAAAGTGTAAATATTATAGTAACAGTGTTAATTTTATAATTTATATTCTTGCATGCGATAAAAACGGCTGAAACTCTTTTCTCATAAAGAAGCACAAAATCCGAACATCTTCATAAGCTTTACGGGGTAGTTGCATTTACACGGCCGACCCAGGGGCGTCGTCGGAGAACTTTTGCTCAGGAGACACCAGCGCGATGTGGGAATCAACTCATGCTCAGTACAGCGAGCTGGTGGGTGCGATTCTAAAAAATTGCTTTTGAAGATGTAAATGCGGACCAACAGTAACCAAAACTGGTGGGAGCACGGTCACTTAATAGTGCCTCTCGTGGCGGCGCCCCTGAGCCGAGATACACTGACGTATTAAATATTTCAACATATGATTAAGTTAATTAGATGGTAATGGCGTGACACTGCAAGATAAAACGCTGACAAATGGGGTAAGTGATAGGGATCGAGTCACTATTATATTTAAATCTTGTGCTAAGTGATATCAATCCTTTTGAAATGAGTAACGTTTTATTACCACTCAATCTAATGTATGAGTTAATCAGAAATGTAATATCGGCACTTCAGCATTCGACGTTATAATAATTTTTCCCGTAAACTACACAATCCTGCTAGCATATTATAGTGGCTGTGACATTTCCACTTTACCAATCGATAACGATTTCATATATCGGCAATTGATTAGTAATATGTTATGTGCTTCATTTGCCAAATCATATACACTGCGAAAATCGTTTTATTGATATATTAGCCTAAAATCAATCATGTAAAATCCAGTAGTGCCAAATGGTAAGTACACTGCAAAACTTTGAATCAAAGTTTAACTGTTTAGATGGCCCAACCATAACCTTGAGCAAACTCTAATTTAATTTGAGTCATGTTATAACTCAATTTGAGTCAAGTTGAATTTTGACTCAATAGTCAGCTCTTTTTAATCTTACGCTTGAGTTAAACCTGTGCTACACTTGAGTCAAGGTTTGAATCAGGCTTGACCCAAATTGAGTCAAATCATGACTCAAGTTGAGTCAAAGTTTAGCTAAAACTTAAGGTTAAAATGACCGACCTAATACTCAAAATTTGATTCCGTTTTTGCAGTGTACTCTATTCATGTCGCGGTGTTGTGTTGAGTTTGTGTTGTGAGCCCTGTTTGCACGTACGTTGTCATTCGCTCACTTGGTGATGTTCGTCAAGGAACCAAATAAAAGTTCCTACATAGCTTTAGTAAATTACGAACACCATTTACAATCACACACCCCGGGTTGCATTCCTGGCACTGACACGTATTTGTAACGATATTCAGGTTAATCCTGGCACCGACTCGTATTTGTAACGATATTCAGGTTAATTAGTGCATAAAAGAGCTAACTAAAATTTTACTTATTGTCTGATTAAGGCTCCAATTTATAGTATCACAATTGGTTGTCGACTCTTTCTTAAACGGCTACCAGGAGTAGTATCAGAATAGTTATAAATTTTCCTATGTCACTAGTCCACTAAAATTTCTGTACAAATGTGTATTAAGAACATGAAATCAACTAAGGTATGGTGTTAATAAGCAATTCGAACAGAAGCACACCGTTGTGCTACTGGCTACTGTCTAGGACAGCTGACTTATTGCTGGCTGGTCGGTGGTTCAATCCCATTCTAATTTTACCACAGTTGTACGGCAAAAAATCGGTAGAGCAATACCAAAAATTAAATTGCCATAAATCAATTGTTAGGAACATTAATTTTTTCACAGTGAATTATGTAACACAGAATTAAGTAATTTGAGATTTTGGGATCACTAATACTCCTAACCTGTTTTGAGCAATTTCTAAATTTCATTTGATTTAAAAATTTCTCCTGATGCATACTTTTTACTGCCCATTTCCATTCCATGATTTTCCATTTGTACAATACATGTCTCAAATTTATTATGACAATATAAACTCGTATATAGTTATTGGTGAACGTAGTATAATCCACTGTACCAGACTATAGATTAATTTAAAAACAAACGAGTAAGCATTGATCTATATCTAATAGTATTTGCCCCATGCCCAATTTATGTGTTTTACCGGATTGCAGTCAGGCACTTCGTAATAATCTTTATAGCTGGACTTTGTGATTTTTCCTGATCGTATCAATTCTTGACCGCGTGCCCTCTCGCGAAGCTGGTAATAATCGGCGGCCGAGCTAATTCCAGCTGTACCACCATACGTCCTTCGACGGAATTCCTCAAATGTTCCAAAGTGTCGACTTAATCGTGGCGTCATTGATGTCAAGATAACCGGTGGTGCTATGTCAGCATCCAGATTCGTAGCTGCTGCAGGTGCATGGCTAGAGGCTAAAATTAGGTCTTCAGCACGAGGGACACGCACGGGTGAAATAATATCAAACTGGCGATTTATTCGGTTATGGTAATAGTCCGGAGTAGGCCGATTTTTACTGGTTGCACTAGGCAGCGACGATAACGACTCGGAGACTTGGAGCGGAGCAGGTGGATTTGTTGCCTTGCTTCGTTGATGTTGGTGATGGTCGACCAGCGGCGGTTGATAAATGGAGAACAAGTCTGGATATTTGGATTCCAAATAGCGTGTTGTTTCTGATTTCATTGGTAATGGCGAAGATTCACAAAATTCCTGAACATGTTGCTGTTGCAACTGTTGCTGTGCCAATGTACCGCCATAGTCTGGACCATCAGTGGGATTGAAAAATAGATCAGGATATCGCGTTTGCAAATAATGATCGGCACTTGTTGTTACGGTACGTCGCGTCGGAACCTCGGACTCTTCTGAATCTTTCTCTGATCTCTCCGCCTTTTCTTCATTCTTGCTTCCTGATTTCTTTTTTGTTGGCTCTACACGAGGTTTATATTTGTCAACTTTACTTACGTTGGCGCTGCGGTATGCAATAGCCTGCATTTCGAGATCGAAAGGACATACATATGTATATCCAGGCATTGTCTGAAATATTGTGGATGAAATAGATTATATGTATATATGTTAACATGTTTGAATACTGAATACTGTTGCTTTCTTCACTTAAGTGTATTAATACCGTACTAGGAGATTTGATTTAAATTGTAGGTGCTACAGTACCATTCGAAAGAATAATCAATATATTAGTCCATTTTTTCCGATATATCACTCAAATCTTTATCTTCATTACATATCTTGAACATTGTAAATCTCTGAGCGAAAATTTTTTGCAAATTAAAAAAATATATTCAAGAATTTTTCATAATTTTTCAATTGAGGAATCACTGAAAGTACTCAAAATTATTATGTTACCGCTAGGGAAATTCAGAAAAAATCTTGCGCGACACGTTTCTGGACTATTTTGTCTCGTTTATTATACCACATACTTCAATACCATTTTAAAAGCTTCGGTTACACTTTCTGAAGCTGTATATTTTTCCTGAGTGCTTCCATTTTTCGAGACTGTTCAAAAGTTTTCTTGTAAAAACTAATAAGCTTGATTAAAAAGGACCGTGGATTTATAGGGACAGATGGTCTCGACTGGTAAGGGGGTGGCGACCCCGCTTAGTGGACAAGCCAGGGGGCAGCCAAAATTCTCCCGTCTCCCAAATTTTTCCTCTTAATTTGCCCCAATTTCCGCAATGTTCCCTTAATATCATTGTAATTTGGTTCATAGTTGCTAAAATAATTTTTGCCTGCCTTCGGCGGGAGGCTCGCTGTCTCAGGACAAGGTCGGTAAACATGGATTTGCGGTCCGACCCTTACGGACGTAATCCCGTATCGCCACCCCCTCCCCCGTGGTCACGTAGTATGATTTGATCGCAAAACATATATTACAGACAAAACTTTTATACATTCAAAAATGCACAAGAAAGATGATTTCTGGGCTATAAAATCATGTAAGTAAGTAATTGAGGTGAGAGTCTATAATTGCCGGCTTTTCGTGTAAAATTTTCTTAGTTTTCTGTTCACATTTTTGTTAATGTTTTGTTGTTCATTTTCTCATACCATTATTAAAGTCCCAATCACACCCATTTTAGCGTCAAAGCCCCATATTATGGCACATTCCAGGTCTGGGATAGGTAAAACTTCGGAATAAAATGTGAAATAAAAATCGCAAAATTGATTAGTATTGTATTTCAATATTGTACCGTGTATAATACTGACATCAACATAGAATGTTTCAGTTTCAAAAATAGATGGGGCCTGTTCCATAGGCCGTCGTCGTGTTGAAACGGTTGTCTACAGAATCAAGCTGACTTAAGCAAACGATAGAGCAATATTGGACAAACTAAAAACTGAAGTGGACTTCCCAGCAATTATTAGTTATATTTATAGTATATAGATACTAGATAGCATTTTCAATTTAGCTGCACAGAGCGAGCCTTTATTACTAAATATATCAGCAATATATATATTCAAGTTACATTTCCAATTATGCAAATTTCGGGTTAACAATGAAAGAGTTTTTCGCAAGTACTACAGCTTCTTGCACTGTGACGTGGACTTCTACGTAAGGAAATACATAGGGTTTACTAATTACAATCTGATCCTGTTTAGCGCCTATAGATGCCAGTCAGTGCGTGCTTCTATAATGTCACCTGAATTCTATTACCAATTTCGGCCTAAGTAACTCCGAGGAGCGAAAGTAAAATGCAGGCCATGCTGCTCTCGATATACTAAGCCTATGCCTTAGTCTTAGCGTAAACTCTTTATATAAGACATACACTGAGGCTAAGCCTATGTCGGGGGCTGCCGCCCCCGAACCACCGCTGTAAGCTGTTATTTTTCTAACGTTATAACGTAACGCACCTCAGGGTTACGTGAGCCGTAATTTCAATCTGCCAGAGCACTTTCTACGCAGACGACAAATTTTATGTATTGTTAGCCAGCTTACCGTTTGATAAGAAATATCCTTAGATTTTAGATCGTATTTGTGGTCGAAAGTAGGCTGCTTCTTCAACAAATTATAAGCTAAAGAATTAAGGTCGTTTTCCTGCAAAAAGAAATATAATTTATTGTATATACTTTTGGCAAAAAGCTATATAATTTATTGCGCATACTTTTACCTAAGACTACAATAGGTCCTACCTGTTAGATTTGGTAATATATGGATTTTTCCTATAAATACCTTACTTTCATCTTTTAAGTTGTTGTAGCCGTCACACTATAGCAATGTTTTTAATCAAGCTGTGCTTTGTAAGTTAAATCTTCATGGCTGGCATAGCTTTATTATAATAAAGGATATAAAACTGCGGTTTCTGGGATTAAAAATAAAATATTAAAAAAATTTTATAGCATTCTGCACATTTGAAATCATGGATTTACGGAAGGGCGAAAGTTTTCTGCTAGAACTTTGTCCACGATCTCGTTAGCGATAGTATCATATCACAACAAATATTACAGCAGTACATTTATCGCATTATAAAGATTAAGTGTGTACTGTAAGATGTCAATATGTCGTCGTTCACTACACCAGGATCAAGAGTTCATAAGGCAAATTTTGTAGAAGAGTGCGAGACCGGTCATCATCATATAAGTTGCATTATCCGATGATGCAGTCGTTTCTCAGATTACTACCCCTAGCCCTCTCCTTCCCAATAAGGATTCCAGGGAAAACCCGCCAAGTTTTCCGGATGGTATCGCCTACCCCGCAAGGTACCTTTGGGGGGCAGCAGCTGTCAGGTCGCCAATGGCCATTGGGATTAAATCATGAGTTCAATCGCCAGTGGCTCATATTCTTATTCTTCTGTCATTGACCATTGACGCGGTGGCAACTGGTATCCCCAAATAACCTTGGGGAATAGCCAGTAATTTTTGGTGGTAAGCCGAAAAACGACCACATCATCGGATAAGGCATATATATAATACATAAGTTTGACGGACCGTCATACTCTTCTACAAAATTTCCATAGTGCACTCTGGCCAAAATGACAGCCATATGGGTTCAGTTCAATGAAATTTTTTGACCGGGACATTATTAAAGATTTTATTGAAAAAAGCTTTTTGTGTAAAAATAGCTCCGACAGTCAACATTAGTATGTAAGCCGATCCACCTCATACCGTGCTTATAATAAGTAAAGAATATGGACTGTGGGCCTGTCTGAAACACGAATGAGTCGGAACTGCTGAATTTAAGCTTATAAAGGACAGTCAACAAAGTCACGTACATTAGGCTATGAATGGGCATAGGAATCTGGTAGTAAATCACTATCCACCTACCCTTGTACTGAACCCGACTAAATTATCCGGATGCTTGATGAGCTACCCGGGTATCCGACACTGAATTTATAGATCTCGTAAGCCCCCGTACTCAGTCAAATTTATTTATCTGTAACATTCAAACTGGGTACCCACATCTGCATGTAAGGGTTGTAGTTTGTAATGATGTCGACATAAAAAGCAAATTGTATCTTACGCCCTACCGTACAGTATTACGCACTTACATATATATACACGGTGGCCATAGGAAATGGCGTGAAAAACTAATCGAGATCAAATTCCTGGCATCCCCTGAGCTATGTGGCCACATGAAAAGAATACAAGCTCGAAAACAAAAAGGTTCCGCCATAAAAATACATTGGTTATTAGTGGTTGGGTACTTTGTACGATGAAGGTGCACGAGTTCAAAATACGATAGACCTCTTACCCCTTCGGGCAGAGACTTAAAAAGTTTTGGGAAATAAGTGTAAATAGTCCAGTATATACTTATTGATACTTTGGTAATACTTTGATCCATTACTCAAAATAGGGGAAACAACAGTGCCTGAAAATACAACCGATTGTCTAATAATTCGCAAATCATGTTCCTCTCATGTTTTTCAACCTATGCACCAGTGGGGATTTACTACAGTGTATGAGTTTGGCTATCTGTTGGTGTAACTGAGGCAGCTTGACAACAGAGGGTAGTAAGCATAACGGATTAAACTAAGCGAAAAACTCAATTCAGTTTTGCATGCTGTTAAAAGAACTGATAATACAGCTGAAACGAGTCGCTTAGCGCAAAACAACTCCATATGAGGAAAATAAAAATGGGACCGTTGCATTTCACCAATGCTTCTGAGGGTTAGTTTGGAATTTAGGCTTACCTAGACACATATATCCCAGCAGGGTCATATACAGCTGACAAAACTAAATGTCAATGTTAATTTTGAGCTGCTAGTCATCTTCCGACGCTTCGCAGTTTTAGGGTTTGCGGCTTTAATTAGTTGATCGTTTACTTCGCACCATTTGATATTTGCAGATCTATGTATGAAGGGATCAATATTAGGTTTTTGGGCGATATCAATATGTTTTACTTCAACCATGAAATTCACAAATTGGCAGAAGTTGGAATTCAGTAGCTGGAATCGAAGAAAAATTTGTTACAAAACTCAAAACGCCCCTGTATGGTTTGGGCCGTGACATTTACAGTGGGTCGATTTTGAGGATATTTGACCTCATGGAGGCTCATATGGCCAAATACATCACAGTTGTATGACTAGAGTGATTCTAAAGTAAATAGAGTTGCAATATATTAATAGGGAATTATGATTTTATGGCCAAGACCTCACAACTTGTAACACATAAACCAGCGTGTAATATCCAATCTGTGTTCTTCACACACGCCGCACATAGTCAGTTTTCTTCGACAGGTAGCTTTGTAATGCAGACTCAACAAAACCATCTGTCATATTTTCTAAACCTGGTACAATTGGCTGGCCTGTTGAGTGCATATGCAGTGTGCAAGGAAGCATCACTTCCCTGTCATACAGTGTGATATAAAATTTTAAGCAACAGTGACAATATCTAATGCCTGGGTACCCGATACATTACCCGGGTAGCCGTAATTGGGTACTCGGGTGGCAGTGCCAATACTTATCTATGACTCAATTCTTCTAATGTATACGAAGTTTAAAATAACACTGAATCAAACTACGCTATAACCATTGCGGAAAACTTTGTCAAGAAAAATATATATATATTTCGTTTTTACGAGATTGTTCAATATTTTTGAATCTACGAACACGAATCTGTAAATGCTCAAACTGTTAACAGTAGCAAAATAAACAAAGCAAAGGTAGTCCGATAAGGTTAAAGGTAATGACTTTCTTTCTGACTAGTTATACCTAGCTTGATATTACCGTAATGGATGCTTGTGATTGATATAAGCATTTGGTGAGCGCCTGGCTAGCCCTAGCAACTCAAATCGATGTAAATAATCATATGATCCGAATTCTCTCGGGGGAAATCTGGACAAAACCTCAATTTTGCATGTTGCCTGTAGCCTTTGCCGTAGCCCTTATTGAACTAATCGACACTTTAATTATAGTATTGCTGAATAATTTCGTTTCTGGTGCCGTTCTCTAGTAAATTCCATGTATTCACTCACTATAGTTTCCAAATAGCTGATGATATCACTGCTGCGGGGACCGATTGCTACTACAATTCACTGCAAAACTGAGCTCAATGCCGCATCAGTGCTATAGGGACCATATCGAGGCATTATATTCAGATGCTGTAGATCTGCTACGGCCCCAGTGGCTTGTTCATTGATATCGCCAATATTTGTTTGGGCTTTATGCGCACAGTGGTTTTGTGAATAGATTTCCCGATGGGGAAAACGGGTTATATATATGGTCCAAAACATAACTATTTTCTCTTCATTCATCCACAATTTTAGACTTATATATTAGCTATTTTCGGGCTCAATTATGAAGTAGCATAAGCCATAATGATGTAATTGCTATTAATAAAATACATAAAAATTATTTAATCAAAGCTACACAATCAATATTTGTGATAAAACGTTTGTATCGCCAGTGTAGTATTGGTAACCTTGGGCCTTATTTTATCACCTTCACAGCACACTGAATTGCTGTACAAGACCAATATCTCTGACTCTGGGTTGTCGGTCAAGTGTTTATATATAAACAAACAAGTCTCGGCATAAAGGCGTGTTCACACGCTCAAACTTTTTGCTCAAATTTTGAGCTCAAAATTTGAGCTCAAAATTTGATCAAACTTTGACAGTGATTATTAAATGAAAATTGCGATATTTTAAAATTTGAGATCAAAATTTGAGCGCAAATTTTTTTAGGTAACGCTTCTCGTCCATGATTGGCTATAGGAATACTCATGAAAAGTTTGAACTGTGTTCACACGTTCAAACTTGCAAAAAATGCAAAAAAGATGCTTTCAAATTTTGATCAAAATTTGATCAAAATTTGAGCTCAAATTTTGATCAAAATTTGAAAAAAAGTTTGAGCGTGTGAACACGCCTTTAGAGTTACAAAACATTAAATGTCTTTGACTAATTATATCAAATTTTGTCTATACAGATTTTGTAGCCCATGTCACATTTACGGGCCGGACGTTATATTGTTAGAAAAAAGAACAGTATAGACCTTGGGGAGCGGTAGCCCCACGACTCAGGCTTCGGCTTAGTGTATGGCTCATAGAGGGGCTTTAGCTTAGGCTAAGGCTACAGCTTAGGCTTAGTATATAGAGCATTGCATAGTATGCATATCACTTCCGCCCCTAAAATTTACTATGGCTTTGCCAACGCTTCATTAGAAAGTAGGAATAAGTTTTCTACTGTATTCAAGAAAGATGACATTTTCTATGCTCAAAATGCAATTTTGCATGTGATTATCTGCGCCGTAACTATTTTACAACTTGTTTTGGACTACGTTTTGATAATCGTCATCTAAAAATTTGTGCGATGCAAATTTCTTCAGCAATAATGGAAAAGCGAGTTACCTTTCTAACTCTTGTGCTGTAAAATATATCATAACCGAATCATATACATATAAATCATAGAGTTAATGGACAACGATCAAGCTGAGGGGCGTCAGCCATGTGTTGGCAATGCCGTCCTCGATATACTAACCCTCAGCTTGAACCGTAGTCTAAGCGAAGGCCCCTGTATAAACCCTATACTAAGCCTAAATCTACGTAAAAGAGGCTGCTGCCGCCCAACCCACCCGCCCCGCCGCTCTCACTAGGCTGTTCTTTTTTATGGATAAACCGTGACTCCCGTAAGAGTTCTTGAAAAGACAAATAGCGATAACAAGCAGTAAAAGTACGCAAAAGTATACATAAATCAGTATTATATGAACATATATTTTATTTCAGTTATCCATCAACAAATAGCTTAATTTCAATTCATGTGTATATTGTTTAAATAAAACCAAATTTTTACTTGTAAGCCTGCACGACTTTCCACCGCTACATGTGAAACTTCGCAGTAAAAACACGTTAAAAATTGTTAATTCTAATCAGAATAAAAACCTATTGTAGTATTGATTACTGAATTGAATCAGACTTTTTGTTTGTAACCTTGGACTAATAAACCTTGCCGCTGCGATCGCAAATTTGTATCTCGTTTCAGGACTAATATTTAATAGAAGCAAGAGTCGATGGTATTCGACTCTGCTGAACAGTGTGACACTCTTCAGCTTTACCGTTTTACCGTCCGTGGTACGTCGCTGACATTTTTGGTCTTACCCCCACCAGGATCATGACCAACCCAGTAAGGCATAAAGATGACCACTTCCACCGTGTTTCTAACCAACTTTGGTCCAAGAACCTGGTGGAGATATGAATTACTGGTTCAAGAACCTGGTGTGTATGTGAATTAGTAGTTCAAGAACATGGTGGGGTAAAGATTTAAGTGGTTCAAAAACTCGGTGGCATATGGATTAATGATCCAGGAGCTTAGTGAGGATATAGAAGTGGGGTAGAGATTTGGTGGTCTTGGCCCAGGAACCTGATGTGGTGGGGGTACAATCGGTGGTCCAAGAACATGGTGGCGGTGGGTCATGTTTATGATCCTCTGGATGGATTATAAACCTGGTGGAGTTTAGACGACGTACCGAGGACGGTAATAAAGCAAAGCTGACGAGTGTCTTTCAGCATTGTCGATCATTATCGACTGTTCACAAAAGCATTTGGCATGTTACCAACGGCTAGTTTTAAACATATTACGGCCCAAGTAACCTTGAGGGACGGAAATAAAATCCAGGAGATATATACATTTCTCGACATACTAAGCCAACGCTAAGGTCTTTATATAAGACATACACTAAGCCTAAGGGGGGGTTGCGCCATCGAACCTCCGCTCTAAGCTGTTCTTTTTTCAAACGTTATAATGTAACGTCCCTCACCAGTTGCCGGTTTAAGACATTGATACTTTTTATAAACCGAATGAAATAAAAGAATATAATATTAACATTCCCAACAATTGAAAACAATATAAATCTTTAAATATAAAATTCAATTTAATATGAGAAAAAACTAAAACAAATGACAATATATACACACAGTATGTACCTAATTGTTTTGTAGCAGAAACAAAAATACAACCAAACATTTTTACGTTTACTCCAAATTCTCCAGGAACGCTTTCATCGATATTTAGCTTCTGTTTCTATCGACAAGGTAACCCAACATTCGCCCACGTCTCTGTTGATGATGCTTTCACTCTCTGCTTATGGAAACTTACTGTGTGGGTACAAATACAGCTAATATATAGCGTAATATGTTCAGTCATATTTTGAGCTAGTCTCGAGCTTATCGTACGCGCGTAATAATCGGGTAATAATATATATATTTAAATAATTCGTAATTTCTATATTTGACAAGACTTTACAATGTTTATTAAGGCAGCAACACAGCGTTTCAATAGCACGGAAAGAAATTTCTTGTTATAAGTCTTTTACCTTATTGTTAGTGCCATGTGTCACAATCATTTATAAATGGACATACCGCGAAAGACCCATTTACAGAAGTCACTCAAAGCAGTGTGCACCGTTCGCTTCGGTATACGGTACATGGGGCACTT
>JASANE010021292.1:0-25299 GCA_030248225.1 Trileptium ribeirensis
AAAAAGTCGGTTCCGAGCCCGAACCCCATAGCGGTTGATCTTCAACATCTTATATGCCGGTTTGTGTCAGATTACTGTAAACATACTAAACTTCTTATAGCTGATGGAATTTAAAAAATCATTGAAAACGAAATTGTCGTCTACTTCAGCTATGTCGACCGCTTCTCAAAGACAAAAAGGTTCTGTGTTTGATCACTGATAACGGTCCTGATTGGACAACGAGGTCGTTGACAAATTTGCTGTACTACTTTCGATTGTGGAAACAACTCGACTTGGATGTACTGATTGCTGTATCATTTTGTCCAAACTATTCATCTTACAATCCAATCGAGCATGCCTAGAATCCTTTATATGGCAAAACGTTACATTCACCGAAAACTAAGCGGCGTACTTCGTTCTTCTGCTCTCTAGTTTGCACCGCGTTGAATGTGAACATGTTGTTGAAAATATTTTTTTTCAAGGGCATCTGACTATATATACTAGTCGACGTAGGAAAGCATATGAGGAACGGAAACGATATTATTGCTGTCAAATAGTTTTCCACTACTTTTATCAGTAAAATATATTGTTTTTATGATCCTGTAACGTGATATTGTTATTTTAGTCGTGTAAGTAATATAAAGAGTGCATTCGGGAAGAGTATGACGCTTGCCTGCACTCACATATAAACCCGTGTTTGATTAAACGGGCGTTTTCGGACTGACCCCCTATTTTGGGGGGGGGGGGTAGGTCGGACCCCCAATTTCTGGAAGGTCGGGTTATAAGAAGCTGCCTACAAACCAACCCCCCAGAAATTGGGGGAGGTGGGGTCCGACCTGCCCCCAAAAACTGGGGGTCAGGCCGAAAACGCCCGTATCATCAAACACGGGCTAACATGTGAGTGCAGGGAAGTGTCATACTCTTCCCTAATGCACTCTTGGTAATACAAATACAAATTGAAAGAGCCATAGCACATATAAATCCATTCATGAGTGTTGAGACCACTGGCGGCGGATGAAAAGAACCAACACGCGGTAGTATCTGTCAGTGCTAGGTTGTGAGAGGCCGCACATCAAATTCCTTCCTAGAGGCCTCTATTGTTTGAAATTGTCGAAAAATCGACGTAAACACAAAAGGCTTAGATTTTCGAACACATAGATATCAAAAATCGTTTGCAGATTTCCCCAGCGGAAACTTTTTTGGGTCAAAGTTGTCCGCCCCTGAATTTCTACCTACGCCGCTAGCAAAAACGTGTGAAAAAATAGCAAATGTCTTTTGATAAACGCCTTGCTTGGGAGATGCCCTCCAGCTTTGGCATAGGGGATGCTAACGCCGGCTCTGGATTCTACCTACAATTACCCGCCCTGCCCGCGACTCCAGGGAACCTGGGCCGCGAGCTCCATATGACCGCTTCCCGTATGACGAAAGTGTAAACAAATAAACACAAATAGGTTAGACTTTTATCTTATGCAGGATTACTGTACATAAACAGAATTGGTTCCAGACAATGAATTGAAAGTTGGAAAGAATTGTAATTATGTATACAATGAAAGTTGGTGTACAGTATACGAACGGACGTTGGTGTAAAATTTGTGTACGATGTGCGCTAAATATTTTCTGTTGCAATCAGACATGTGTTTCTACGTATAATATTTCTTTAATATATATTTTTACAATCAGACGCTACGCACGTACTTGTTACATGTTCATATGCCTCAAACTCGCGCTCATATTATCACCACCACCCTCGGTTTCTTGGCAGCCATGTGGTAATTGATTTCCGAGGGGTCCCGGAGAAGTCGTAGCAGGACAACTCGTAGCTCGGATAATTCGTAGCGTGGATAACTGGTAGCGGTAAAACTCGTAGCGCATACAACTTGATTTTGAAAAGGGGTCCACTGTCGCTATTGCCATAAATTGTCAAATAATCGACGGTAACCAAAGAAATTTTGCACTGAATTGTGTCAAAAAATAGCTAATGTCGTGTGAGAGGCCCCTTTGTTTGTGAGTGCACCGGCTCTGGTGGCGCCCGACTAAATAGTTTACTCAGAGGCCAGTGTGCATAACAGTATACAATAACTGCGGAGGCCCTGCAAAACTTAGAAGTATTATGAACTGCGTAGGAACTATTACTGCGAATACGAACGTCCCATACCATGCAGATCTTCGTCGCATCCTTAGTCACGAGAATTTCGGTGACTAGATTAGCCATCACTAATGGTTGAAACACGCGTAAAGGTAACGGCTTATAATAACTGAGCTCATTTTTATATTAAGAGCTATAATGGTGGAGGTAATGAGTATATATCTCAGTAAAGCATACAATGAATGATTACGTATTAGAAACGCCCATATTACAACGTCTACACAATAATGATGTATAACTGAATGTACAACTGAACAAACTCATATTAAAAGATAAATGTTAACACATGTGAGATGCATTTAGCCGAATATACAAACACAAAGTTTACAATGTATTGTAGAAATAACTAATGGTTTAGCCTCATTGCCAATATATATTTGTTCACTACCGTATAACAGGGTCTAATAGCGTCACAAGTTTTCATTATATATAGATATATTTTGACAAAAGCACAGAACAGAACAAAACCACACGAGAATTGCATTAATATCAATACACATTTATTTATGTATTGCACTTATAAGCAAAATTGTTCTTGGTAACCGTAGGTTTTAACTTCTGATATTTGATATTGTGACACACTGGAAGAATTAAGCAAGCTGAAATGGTTGTTGTGTGGGCGAACTCATATCGCCGTGAGGTGAATTCGCGACAGTGAAAAAACAAGGTGCCTTATTGGTGGCAACAGGTAGCATAATCTAGGAAGAACTGTGCCAAAAATTGTGCCTGGGTATATATATAGCAGGGAATAACCGGAACCAAAATTTACCGGAACCGTTCATTTAAACCGGATCCGGAACCGGAACCCGGTCTTCGAAACTTAAATATAGTAAAACAGATGACAGAAGAAATGAAGGTGTAGTGGATTTAAGATGTCTTCAAAATAACTTTTACGTTAAACTTAATGTATTGCGATGGTAATATTGCCTTTCTGAAAGTTTAAAGATGCTGGGGAAGATAATGTTTATTTATCGATAAATATGTCGATTTTTGGACACACAGAGCAAAAAATGGCTTCCACTACATGCCCTTTTGTATACTGCGTCAAATATAATGTGTTTACAACGCATGGAGCGTAGAATAAACACTTTCGCCCAGTTTTCAGTCGCTTTGCTTTACTACACATACGTTTGTTACATGTTCTATAGGAAACTTGAAATTATTGGTTTATATGGTTCTAAGAGAAAATAATAGGAGGTAATTTTCTGATCAGTGGTCAGAGACACTGTTTATGCTAGTGTTGGGCAAACAGTGCCCGTCAGATCATAACGATAACTTTCTAATCAGAATGCTATAAATGAGACAAACTGTGATACTGTTTTCACAGTTCAAAAAATACAGTTCATTGTCAAGAAAGCAGTTTCTGGCTGCGTTGCAGACAACGTTTCTTTACTTCATTATAGACTGATTTACATAGTTTACAAGCGCACTGGCCGGTGCTTGACGCAATTTATGTTAGCCAAGCTTACTCTAAGTAGTTCTATGTATTCAAGCATATCCCACAGACTTCTGAATGTGTAAAATAGCTGCTACAATCATCGCCCTGGCTTTGTTTTGTTAACAAACTCCTGCAGGTTAAGATGAAAAATTCCAACTGAAATTATGCGCCCTGCTTAAGCTGCCACAGCAAATCGCTGAATTAATCTTTTCTTTTGCTTGGTTGTATTGGAACTTGATCATTGTATATATGGGCCTATGGGCCGTATATATGTCTAATACATATGTTTGGGCCACATATGAAGCAAAAATGTGGAAAATTTCAAACAATTTTTAACCGGTATGGTTTTTGCCTTTTGCGGAACTGCAACCGGAACACAATTTTCGCCGGAACCGGAATTCCGGTTACTCCCTGATATAGATATATATTTATAGATAGATAGATACGTTTATTCGGCAAAAACAATAAAACAGTTAACAATGGACAAGCTTTTTGGAACAATTCATCAGCAATTACCAATTACCTATTATTAATCAAGTTTCTAGTGGATTAATTTTCATGCAAGGGGGAAAAATCAAAAAAATTAAACAACCTGACATATCATTGAATTGTGCTGAAATAAAGCAACACATAAACAAATTGTTCCAAAAAGAACATATATATAATTTATCTTGTCGATAAGGGGCCAGAGGGTGGTCACCTAATATGTCGACTCCTTAAATAGTAGATCAGATCTAGTTTCTTTAAGGTGTTGTTAAATGTTAAACAAGATGTAATGTAAACGATGGTGGGAGGAAGCTCGTTCCATATTCTAACAAATCTGAAAACAAAACTATTTTTAATATATTCAGAAGTGGTATATATATGGTACAAACGTGGACCAATATATTCGCTATACTGAAAGAAATCGTTGAGTGGTATATTTAAATGACCATAAATAATTTTATGGCCGAAACAAATGTCCGCTTTGATTCTTCTGTATTCCAAGATCTCTAAATTCAACGCAATAAGCCTATTAGTATATGATAACATAGATAAACCAGGAATTCTCTTCATGAATTTTCTCTGAACAGCTTCGATCATATCTATAGCAACAGTATAAACTTTAGCGTCATCGGCGTATAATGAAATATGACTGTCTACATGAGTAGGAAGATCGTTAATGAAAATGAGGAAGAGAAGCGGTCCGAGAACAGATCCTTGTGGCACGCCACTGGTCACAGTATTTCTGTATGATGAACTGTCATCAAAATCAACGATTTGTGTTCTATTAGACAGAAAAGCTTTGATTCAACGATATAGAATACCGTTAATACGAGATACTTAGAATACGTTAATACTTAGATAACTTAAACATGAGTTTATCGTGACTAACAGAGACGAAAGCTTTTTCAAAATCGATAAAAACTGCGTGAATTTGTTTACCTTGGCACCGAGCTTTGTACCAATGGAAAGAGCTGAAAGTACGTTTGTGACAGTTGATCTCTTAGACACAAAGCCATGCTGCTGAGAATTCAAGAGATTATTAGATATAAGAAAGGTCATGATTTGTTCTTTTATAATGCGTTCTAATACTTTGCATGCAGTAGATGTAAGACTTATCGGTCGATAGTTGGTTGGATTCGAGTTATTGCCTTTACGTTTGTAAAGTCAACACCCTCGCATGCAACCATTCAGATGGCAAACATGGGTCTAGTAGAGATGCAGAAAACACAAGATACAGAGGATATGCTAACGATGATGCGGAACGTATCAATAAAAGATTACGTATACCATCAGAGCCATTTGAAGTCTTAGGCGATAGCTTACATAGGGTACGGTGTACCATGTCAACAGTAAGTTGAATGTCGGACAACTGTTCAGACGTCTGTTCATCAAAGTCTGGTATGACGCCGTTATCATTTGTAAAAACTGAGACAAATTGATCTTGCAGAGCGTTAGCCTTTTCTTGATTATCACTGAGGACCAGGTCACCCAACTGTAACGTTGGAACTCTGTTAGAAGACTTGAATTGTAGAAAGATTAGAAGTTTTCAGATCCTTAGATTCTCTCCGTTTGGTTTCCTGGCGAGCAATATCACGTGCACTCTGCGCACAGTTATTGTAACGAATACGATCGGAACTATTTTGAGATTTCTTAAATTTCTTCCAGGCCTTTTTCTTCAAACGATATGCTTTCCGCAGACGCATGTTACCTAGATTACGATTAGATGAAGGATTACTTTTGGGTCTATAATTGTCAATGGCAATTAGAAAATGTTTCTCATAACTCATTAACACTGTTACGAAGTTGAAGTTGAATCTCGCACAGTGACAATCACTCGACGTTGTGAGCATATTACACCTGTTCTACGTAATCTTCACTGGCTCCCAATGCGTCAACGAATTATCTTTAAGGTTGCCTGCATCGTCTTCAAGTGTCTCAAACGAGACGGACCCCGTTATTTAACAGACAATCTACAGCTTTGTGATAGCGAACGTTTATTTACACGGCGTCAACTTGTAATTGCTGATAGATCATTCAACAGCTTTGGTTGCTTCGGTCCTGCAATCTGGAACGAACTCCCTATATCTCTTCGGTCCTGCGACTCACTCCTGGTGTTTAGGAAGGAGCTAAAGAGTCTGCTCTTCCGTGATGCCTACAACTAACCTCTTTCATCGCTGAGCAGCATGCTATTTGTGCATGATTTCAGCGCATCATTCAACTTCAACTGTTACAATTACAAAAAAGGCCATCCCAGTCAACACTGGACAAAAATAGATTCAGACCAGTGAAGTCGGTCCGGTGGAAAACATAACGAGACACGTGCATTGCTGTTATAGGAGCTGTCACATTCATTGAAAAAATAAACTATTGTGATCGCTTGTAGAAAAAGGCTCCCGAACCGATAGTAGTTCAATTAGGTTAACATCACTTACTAACACCAAGACCAAAATACTATCATATGGAGTGGGTTGCGTGACTAACTGCTGTAGTCGTAGAGAAAAAAGTTTTCTGCAAATTTACATGAAGTTGTGTTTAAACTACTAGTACAAAATGATGGTAGATTAAAATCTCCAATTAATAGCATAATTTTGCCTTGGTAATGATGATTTAGCTCATTTATGAGAAATTCACGCGTTTCAGTTGTACTTAATGGTGATCGATAAACTAGAAAAAAATTTATCGTCTTAATTCCGGTGGTAATAGTGATGCACAACGTCTCAACGAGACTGTGGTAACTATTTTTTGAAACAAAGAGAACATTAATACTATTTCGGATAAACATCAAACAACCAACATGAGTGCCATCTGTTCTGTCTGAACGAAACAGTGCGTAATCATTCAATTCAAAAAAACTGTCGCGAAAATGGCTGCTTAACCACGCCTCCGTGATTAATATTATGCTAGGCTGGCATTCAGCAGCAAGATAACGAAGCTTCTCCGATTTATTGCTTAAGCACTGAGCATTAAAATACATACAACCTATTAAATGGGGGTTTTCATAAACAATGTAACAACTTTCCTGTGTATAGGTGCCACCCATTAGGCTTCCGGGCGAGCCTGATGCACGGGTACAATAGCACCACGCGATATTTTAACAGACTCACCCTCAGTGCGGCGACGCCTCAGTTCACATCGATGTTGATAATCTTTGTCGCGTTGACTTTTGGTGAGATCTTGGCGCACAAAAATTTTAGTCTGCTCAGACCCTCTCAACGCCTCGCGAAAACCATTCAAAAAAGATCGGCGAGAAACATGAGAATTAAATTTAACTATTACAATCCGATTGCGGCCAAATCTCACCTGGCCGGACCGAAATATTCCGGTGACATGGGAAATATCGATATCCATTTTTGTTACATACAGTACTAACAATATCAGAGCACTCAACTTTCTCGTCCAGACCAATCAACGAGGTTCATTTTCTTGCCATGCGCTTCAATGGCTTCGGGTGCAACTTCATGAGACGCTTCATTGGTCTTCGGTAGTACCGCTTTTACAACCTTAGACATAATTCTGGCCATGGACTCTTCGTCATAACCAGTTGTGACATGTGTAGGAGATACATTTGACGCCAATTGTTTCTCGATTGCAGCAATTCTGAACTCCAGAGACAGAACATGGGCTTTACAAGATTTACAGTAGATTGTTACAATTCCATCAGGAAGTTTAGAGATTTGTTTATAAGAACTATCGTTACATCCAAAACATTTATAACGGAAGTTACAGCTACACCGTTCGCATTTAATAAACCAGTCCATTGATTTGACGACAGTATTACATGTCGGACATGTACCCTGAGTCATTATTGCATTCAATAATATTTGTAAATAAATATTTAACAACAACCTGAATTATATATACAATTACAGAGCGAAAGTGTTTATTCTACGGTCCATGCGTTATAAGAACATTCATTTTGACGCAATATATGCAAGGGTGTATAGCGGAAGGCATTTTTTGCTCTGGGGATCCAAAAACCGACATATTGATCGATAAATAAACATCTAGCTTCCTCAGTCTCTATAAAGTTCCAGAAAGGCAATAATGCCATCATGGTACATTAGGTTTAACATAAAAGTTATTTTTAACACATTTTAAATCCACTGTACCGTTATTTCGTCCTTCATCTGCTTTACTATATATAGGTTTCGAATACCAGGTTCCGATTCCGGTTTAAATGAACGGTTCCGCTTATTCCCTGATATATATGTATAAATGCACGTATTTCAATATATATATTTATAAATGTGAAATATAAAATATATATATTTATAAATACACGTTTTTGGAGCTAAAGTCTCTGAACCAGGAGGGCTTAGAAGTAGACGCGTCG
Source organism: Trileptium ribeirensis (assembly GCA_030248225.1). Classification (NCBI taxonomy): domain Eukaryota; kingdom Metazoa; phylum Nematoda; class Enoplea; order Enoplida; family Thoracostomopsidae; genus Trileptium; species Trileptium ribeirensis. The sequence goes on from JASANE010021292.1 coordinate 8,383, forward strand.
CAACGCCAAATAGGGTCGCGTCGCCATACCAGCAATATTCACAGGCAAAAGAATGCGGACCATTCGTTTCCCACCGACATTATACTGGCCACACCTCGTTCCTATCAATCTTCGGTGACGAAACCCTTCCCCTTTTAATTCCGATAGCCGTCATAACAAACCCCAGTCCAGCATTGCCCCTATTCAAAAAACTATATACATATATAACATTTAAAATTGATTTGTGGGAGTGGGATGGAAGTATGATTTTTATGTCGGCTATCGGTATTTAAATAGGGACGGGTCCATATGAACCGGCAACGAGAAATTGCGCTGTGATGGCCGGATGGTGCCCAGTTCCATCATGTGCTCGAACTCCCCTTTGGCCACCTTGAGTTTGTGTGATTGAAGGCGCCTCGGACTGCTGTGAATGAAAGTGCCTTTGGTGTCGATGTGATGAAAGACGTCGTGTCGAGCCTTGGTGACGAAAGGTCATATTGGTGATTCGGGGAAACTGCTTGAGCAGTTCCTTAAATTGTGGCTCGATGGCTGAGGTAAATACCGATATATGCAGGGAACTGACGTTTGTATTGACCGCACAGACGGATTTACATGTAACCTGTCGCACAATCGAGACTTTGGACGTCTGGATCGAGGTCGAAATGAGACAGTAGGTCGGCGCCGATGACCGAGTAGTTGACGTCGGCGACGACGAAGAACCATCTGATTGTCCGCTTGATTGCAAGGTCGAGCGCGAAAGATCGTTGTCCGAAGGTATTGATTGTTGTGTTGTTGGTAGCATGGTCGGCGGGTGTGATTTGAGTGCGGCGTCGATCGTCGGATGTGGCTTGGAGGACACTGACCTGAGCACAGGTGTTGATGATGAACCGATGTCCTGAGTTTCGGTCCACGACAAAAAGAGATGGATGTTGACGCCCGCAGGAACACTCGTCGTGGCTAGTGTCCCGTTAGCTGTTTCCCGCCACGCTGCATTGAATACGACACTTCGGCGTCGCAGCACCAAACTTTTTCTGGTACCAGCATGCCCCTTCGCTGCCAGTTGAAGGTCGGAAATCACGCGAAAAAGAACTGTTTGATCGACGCCCACCCTGCTTGACTGTGACGGAGGCCACCATCTTCCGCAGCTCTTGAACTTCAGTACTCGGGGCCTTCACCTCCGGTGCCACTAGACGCTCGTCATTGAAGAAACCGTCGGCGTCGCCCGCGCCACCTCCATGACTTTTCGATTCGACGGAGGGCTTTTTGACGCAGCAACACCACCTGCGCGTGAGTTGGAAGCCTTTGAAGGAAAAGCTGTGGCAGAAGGGTGTCGTCGTGGGCGGAGTGTTGGGCACCCAAAAGCTGTCGTATGTGACGTAACAGCTGGTTGGGCTTGCGGTCGCCCAAATCGTCGGCATAAAGAAGCTGTTGCAGCCGTCTATTTTGTGACGCAGACACACGCTTGACCAATTGGTCTTTGAGAACATCGTATGGATTGTCCCGCGGAGGATTGATCAACAAATCGCAGACTTCGGTGGCGTGCTCCGGGGCACGGGAGCCGATGAAAGAGTGAAATTTTGTTTGTTGAGAGACGATCCCTCGGGTGGCGAATTGGGCATCGACTTGTGCAAACCAAAATTTGATTGCGGCACTGGCGACCATCGCATGTGGGTTATTTGTCCCGGATTGACCTGATTGCCCGTAGAGTGCCATCGTGTCGAGGGTATGAACGAGCTTGATTGGCTTTGTTTTCACCCGGTGGACGCCTTTAAGACAGATGAATCGATAGGCTTGCGGTTGTCACGCTTGAACCCGATCCGCCGTTGTGGATAGAATGGTCGTCAAAACCTTGACCGGAACTTGAATTCGTGCGTGGCAGCTCGGCCCGCTACCACTAGGCCACTGAGGGATTGAAAATATCAGCAGAGTAACAATGAAATTTGCTTCAGCGTTAGAAAGAATATCGAAAACCAATGTAAAACTAACAATGTGAAGAAACACAAGAACTCATTTTTGTATCGTTGTGGAAACGACGAGAAACCTGATAAGTGAAAATTAACGGCGAAAGTAAGAACCGTCGGATTCTCCAATGTAGCATCAAGTGCACGCAACAAACTCAATCGAAAATGAAGTGATTTATTGCAGAAAATATATACAATTCATATACAGCATAAACATTGCATAACATTACAGCTAAAATGAATGGACGTATAGCTAAAACATATGATGCAACAGTTCCAACAGATTTACATCATCATGATCATCATGTATATAAGTCTGTTGGAAAGCAGCGATCTTCAGGGCGGTCGGTACGCCACAGGCTTATTGGTTTTGCATAATAATTTTGTTGTAAATCAGCAACAGAATTGTTTTTAAACATTATAGGATAGTTAAGCAGTATTAAGCGTGCCGCGAAAAGCTAAGCCACCAAATATATAAATATATATCATTATGTGCATTACGTTGTGGCCAGGTTATATCATTTGAAGTGTTACTCTTATCGCAAAAAATAGTTCTAAAGTATTTTTACTACAAAATTAGTTCTATATTTTCTTTAAACCAGGTTGATTATATAAAAGCGTAATGTCGTATTATTCAAATAATTATCAGTCGTCCTTCGGCAATCTTCCCTCTTATCAACAGCAAGGCTATGACCAAGGCTACAGTGGTGGCGTTGGTTCCAGGCAGCAAGGTAACGATAATTTATTTTCACGGTTTACACTCAGAAAACGATAATTTATTTTCACGGTTTAGACTCAGTTGTTTTCAAAACAAGGAGTCATTTTTTATTGTAGTTTGAATTTGTATACAGCACAGCATTCCACAGGGAAAGAATAGCCAATATCACATTGAGGCGTTTAAATTGTAATCGAATATACGACCTGAAGTCTTCATTCGCTGAAAATTTTGCCAGAGGGCATGACCCGGGGGTGCTGGATTTCGCCAGTGGGCTTTAATCAAAGTGAAAACCGGATAAAGGTAGTGTCAGAAACACGGTCAAAACGCTTTTGATATAGAGAAAACGCAATTTTGAAGCAACAAAATTTGTGAAATGTTTAGCCTCAGGACTGAACTTCAGTACTAATTTTGATTAAATTTTACGTATTTTGGGTGCTGCTACCGAGTGGAAACAAAAAATTTGCCAAGAGGCGATGCACCGGACGGAGCCCAAAATTTTGACAGGGGGTACGGACCGGTGGAACTCTGTTTTCGCCAGGGAGCACTTGAAAATGCCAGGCCCCACCCAATTTGTAGAGCCCAGTATGACTGCGGTATTGTAGAATCTGCGCAAGAAGCCACGAATCCCTTGTTCTGCGGAGTGTCGCGATTTGACACATACTCTCAAAATTTTGTTTATTGCTTTATGTTTTAGTATCTCTAATTATTGGAAGTGGACTTCCTTGATGTATATAGTTTCTAATATAAAACAGATTTTGGTCCTTCTGCGGTATTCATAAGTTATTTATGGATTTATGGATTTTAGCAATAGTACAATTTCAATATCTGCATAACATTTTTGCGCTGCTGCGATGATTTCCTGACCAAAGTTTTGTTCTCGCAAAATCGACACTACTTGGAAACGTTTTTGTCATTTTCTGTCTCCCAACTTTATAGATAAGCTCTTGCCAAAGTCGTTCAATCACAAAATTGGCGTATATAGAATGCTACTTCCAGGCTCGTGTACGCTCTTGATTTATCAGGGTTGATTATTGCAGTTTGTTTGGCGAATCTAGTTGACTAACCTTTGCAGCGCAGCTATGCTAGTTTCGGTCATTGAGCCCATGGTTCTATTTTTCTTTGTAATACGGCTTGGCTTTAACACAGAAATTTCAAAGTCTGCGGTTTTTGCAAGGTATCTTGGGATTTCTCCTAATTACATAGTCTGGTGTTGGACGATCGGTCTATTGGAACAGCGACCTGATGCAAGGCTGTCGCTTTTGCTATCTTGTCAACCTTCCCTTTACTTTGTAGTTAGGCGTAGCCTGATACACTCGGAAAACAAACCTTTCGTTCATTGTTCTTGTAAAAATTACATAGTATCCCATATGCTATCACATGTATCGCTTTTGGCTTCCTTCCATATTCCCCGACCAATACATTCAATAGCAGACTTAGACTTCCAAATGTAATCAAGACTTTCTTGCCATTTAGCACGCCGTTTCTCACAAAATTCAGTGCTAAGCCAATGGATACTAACTCGGCTTTATTTTTTGAGCAAAACAATCGTGTTGGTTTTAGTACGAGCGTGGCTTCGTGTTGAAGAATACACTGCTTCCACCATTGGTTAATCTACCTGTTGCAGAGCCATCCGTACATATTGTGGTGTTGTAGTCTACGTGTTGTGTTGTACGGCGTCTTGTCTTTTTTCTGACTTACTGTGCTCCCGGATTTGTTTGTTAAACTAATTTTAAATTCGGTGGTGCTTGTTGATGTTCACAATGCTATAGTGATGCCAGATAGGTCATTTTTGTTTTGATGATGCATGTATTCCTATTTTTTTGCTGATATTTTTCTTCCTTCTCCAGGAATTTGCATCAGCACATATTTGAACGTTTTGCTGTTGCTATTTTTTTGCGAGTACTGTACCGTCTGGTCAATGGGATTTTTTAACACGTTTTGGTAGTAAACTTTTCCATGCTGTGTGGGTTTGGTTGGATATCAGTTTGGAGATGTATGTTTTTAAAACTGCCTCTAAAGACTGAGATCCCCCTCCAGATCGAGCTTGGAAATTGAGAAAATCGGTTCCCCAGGTCGATAAAGCGTAAATAGCTAATTCACGGTACATATATACAATAATAATGCATGTTATATAGTGAAACATGAAAACTTATAGATTGACGGCAATTATATATAGTATTTTTAGCCACGCAGGGCAAATATATATTTAGGGATTTTTCAGTTCCAGAAGGAAAACGTATATTTTTACATCGCACAGAAAAGGTGGCCTTTTTTATTCGTGCATAAAAATACCCGGGTAGGACGAAATACCTTTCCCTCTCCACTCTGTGGGAAAGCCTGAGATATTAGCACGGTTGTCTTTTAGGTAGCTTGTTGTTATTCGTGTACCTTTCCTGACTACAGCATCAAAATCTTGACGTACCTATTTCACCACGTAACCATTCACCTACCAGCACAGTATATAATTGATGACAGATATGACAAAAACGGTAGAAAACTCTTAACGTTCGTCGCGATTTACACTTCAACCCTTGCCCGACATTTTAGCTTATTTGTTTTTGATATTGTTGATGTGTTGACAGAATTAAAGTGTGCTATTGCAGGTACTTCTGGGGAGCATTGGCTTGTGTTGGGATTGAACTTAGTGCTGTCGATGGTCAGCATTGGTTCGTTGGCTCAAGGGTAGAAAGTCATTGATTACCAATTATCTAGAGCTTCCATTTTATTTTCCGATAACTGCCAACGGTTGGTGCATATTTCGCTGCGAGTTGGGATATTGTTTTTGCTGTGGACAATACTGCAAGATCGTCCGTGGGAAGACTTCCAATAGCAGATACTGGAATACCCAGTAATTTGTTTTCGATAACTGCGTTCTCCTGATAGGGGACATGGGAGCCCAGATATTTGATTACACCAGGCTCCTTCCAGTTCATGGCCTTAGATACAATTTAGCCCCCCTTTTTAATGCTCCCCATATGCCTTGTGGTACTAACTTTGTTCCACTACTAAAAATTATCAAATTTTTGTTTGATGGGTTAAAAATACACGAAATTTTTCCTATTTTTGGTGGAATATCTGCAAATTTTTCCCTGCGGTGTAAGATTCACTTTCACGTTTTAAATAAGCACAATTACATCAGCTTTGAACTTAATTAATCGTTCCAGGTATTTTCGTTTCCTCCAAATATACTGGTAAAATCGCCTTCGCAGGTATATTCGGTTCGTCGCAGACAAGCTGTGGGAATCACCCCCCCCTTCCATATGTTTTCGGTTCCACCAGTTCCGAACTGCGGAGAACTCCTGGTGCAATTTGGTAGTTTGGAGAAATGATTACAAAGACCAAAAGCAGCTGAGGTGACATGACTCTTTTTCTTGAGGTGCACCTTGCTTTATTCTTATTAATCGACTTTTGGTGCCGTCGCAGAGTAGTATAGCTGTTCGGGTTTAAAAGACGCTTTAAGTCCGCTTGGAAATGCAGTTTTCAATGCCTCCTTTATGTAGCTTTATCAGTAAGCTACTTTTAGGCAGTATTAAAAGCACGGACAAAATCCGCTAACAGCTGGAGCTTTTGAGAGAATCCGTCCAAAACAGACCGAGTAACGCGGACAATTTGATATTCAGTTTTGCGATTGCTTCTAAACCCAGCTTGACTAGGATTGAGCTTCCGGTTAACCTGTAGCCAGTAGTCCAAGCGCAACTTGACTATTCGTTAAATTGTTTTACCAAGGTAACTTGCCAGGTTCATACATATATATAGCCTGAAGCTGAAGGATAGTCAGGTATTTTGCATTTTTTCTGAAGTGGTATTAATATCAAGTTACTTTGGTATATGGTTTTGTGGACTATAATTAATATGGCCTTGAAACCTTTGACGTTGAGATTCTTGAGCAATTCATTGGACACATCATCCGTAACTGCAGTTGAATTGCTGGTTTTAGCTTGAATCCGTAACGTATATTACTAGCATCACTGTCACTTTAAGTCTCACTGCTTCTGCGCGTAAGTTATTTACTGCGTTTTTGTAGGAATTCGCATTCTGTTGTCGTTTTTTGGTGTGAACTTTTGCGTATTTGACTAAACGCATCAGCTTTTTGCTTGAAGAAAGACGGTTTTTCCGTTTATGTGTAACAATCTTGATTCTTTTCCATCGAAACTTCTGATTATGTCACAGACTTTAGCTGTTGACGTCTTTACGTTTATTTTGTTGACGTATTCTTTAAAACTGTGTTTTAAGATCGATTATCCTTTGCCTTCGATTATATTAGTTTACTTTTCTGAACAATCATTAAGATCTTTTTTCATGTTTTGTGCTGTCGTGCACTAAGGAACCTCAATAGGATCGACAAATCTTGCAGCGCGTATCCAAAACGGACCGTTATTGGTTTTTAGGGTGACACAGATAACTTATCTTTGGCTGGACCGATTGGCTCGCGTTATAATAGCTCATACAAAATCTTTAAATCTATCTTTGTGTCCATTATTTAGGCGCGAAAACAGATCCCATCATCTCCTGCTCTCCTTCGCCGAGAAACCGGGATGGGTGCTCGGATAGGGTCAAAAATGTGTTCCCCATGGATTTTTTCAAAATCGAAGTTGGGCATTTTAAAGACCTCGGAACAATATTAACTAGTCGGTAGTGGAACTACATTTGTGAGCGTAGCTTGGGCTATGACATTACGAATGTACTCAATTTTATGTTCTTGTAACTACATTGCATAGGGCATAGGGCTTTATCATTGGTAAAATATTATATTTGAATTCTTCGACCCAAAAAACCCTATAATGGTTTGATCGAAACGATTCTATTTCAATAAATAACACAAATATTGCAAAATTTTCTATTTTAGCTGCATAAAATTAACTAATTAGCTAATTACTAATTAAGCACTCAAAATTTTTTAATCCCAAATAGGTGCACACTCTGTCATGATAGGCTTTCAAACAAAAAAGTTTTTTAAAATCCGTTCAGTGGTTCTTGAGATCCGTCGGACCGAACGAACGAACGGACGGACATCGACCTTTTTACTCCCAGACAGAAAATAAAAACGCTCCGCTCAAAAATTTACGGCACGAGTTTTTAACTAGAGCTTACATAATAAAACAAAATTTTTAGCTTGGGAATGAATTATTTGAAATACGTATTCTATCAATATTTATATGTAAGGTGGGTATTTTTATCTGGCACAAGAAAAAAATTTCCAGCGGGCTCCCATTGAGCCCGATGAGTCAAGTTGAGAGGCACGAATTATTATCACATGTTTTACCAAAGGAAATCGAAAATGCCTGACGCCCAGCTGTCTCCAATATGGAGAAGCCAGTAAGTAGGTTTGAAAACTGCCAGTGCTATCGGTTTCTCTAACCTCCCAACAAAAACATCTGAAGTTCTCAGCGCGAATCTACAGTTCTAAACTGGAACAGTTGGACTTATTTGAGGATGATTCCTCCAGTTTATCTGGTTTAGTGTAAGGCAGCTCAGAAAACATCAAATTATGCATATGCAATCATGAAAATAATTAAAAATTTGGGCTATGGCAAAATATGTAAAATTTGGCATATTTGTTAGTCCAACAGATGAATGATGTTTTAGCATAGCAAGAAGGTAAAATTTGTAGGCAGAAAGTATTTTTTCACCTAAACCCATTGAAATTACATATTCAACACTCAAACACCGTGGTGATGACATGCTACCAGTATAAGCGTTACAGGTGAAGGTGGATATTATTTTCGATCTTTTGGCTAGTGATGAATTAAGAGCATTGTTATGACTGCACAGATAGGCTATCTGACAATATAAAGTCTTATTGAAAACAATAATTTATCACCATTAAAGAAAAGAAATCGTCTAACGATATGCTTGAGCCTCAGTAGGTGCCTAAGCTTATTCTGGGCTCAGAATTAAGCTATAAATTTTTGTCCTTCGGTACTCATGTCAAGCTCCTCTTTGCAGGCCCAGTATTTCATGTGTGGGCTTGTTAATTTCTGTCGATGTCTTTCGGGGGCGGCTGCGTTTCCGCGTTCTTTCTAACATTCCTGTCGTCTCGTTTTTCAATGTTTCACAGCCTCTCCTTTATACACACGCCGAGCCACTCAACATTCAAATTCATTTTGATCTGTCTATATGCAAGGCTATCTGTCTATACCCTGCCGATTATCCATTTCAGCAGTTCTTAGGCGAATTGTGTTTTATGTCTTCAGACGCCATATGTTTCACTACAATACACCTATGGAGATCTCACGCAATTCTTATATATTTTATCATTTATTGCCTTGTCGACGTCATTTTTTACCACGTAGAACTAAAATACTGCCTGCTTTTGACCACTAATCGCCAGCAATTTGGCTGTCGGAAAACAATTTTTGCCCTGAAATTTTATGTTTCTCGTTTTTGCAAGCTTGTAAAGCAGCAATCAACTTTTGCGGGTATTGTAGTATTTAAAGCAATAAGCATTTTTATGAACGATATAGTTATATACTTCGTATATATTCTATTAAGCATAATCAAATTAGAATTTTTGTAACATTTAGAAACCTGAAGTCCCCTATTTCCAAGTTCCATTATAAAAATTTTTTTCATAATTTATATAATGCAGGTACTATAATGTATATATTAGTGTAATTCAGTCATGATTTTATTATTATTAGCTGCTATTGTAATTCTTTTATACGATATCTACTGTGTTATAGGAGGTGCATTCAATGCAGCCTACAATCACCAATCAACTGCTTGGAATGCTGGGTCGTGCGCGACGAACCGTGGCGGTAAGCATCATTAGTAGTTATATTTATTTGGAATTTCCATGCGTTGTGGTTACTCGGATAGAAACTACAAACCCTTGATAGTAAGATTATGTAGTGAGTGATACGGGCGGTGAAAATTGACAATGTCCGTTGTTGGGTTTTTCGGACAACATGCATAACTAACTTTGGTTGGCGGGTTGATTCGTGCGATAGTTCGTTTGAAAGCTTTAATATATGTCTTTAGTTATGGGCGAAGTTCCTTGTTACAACTTCTTCCCCGAAACCGCGGGACGAAAGGGCTCGAGACAGTACCTAGCGCAAAGAGTCCGAAAAATCACATTGACTGTATCTTGACAGCCGGTGTTGATATCCGAGTTATTGGCTAATGTTGTCAACAAGTAAGCTGTATCTTTGCTACGCGGGGTTTTCGGACATACGATTTGGATCAAAATGGGTTTTTAAATGGGTCTCAGAGACCCAAAATAAATACACGAAACCGGTAATATCACCACATCCGCTCCATTTTGTAAAGTACTTTATTCTCTGAGTAGTCTAAATGTTGTTATCATCATTTACGGTGCATGGTTGCGTCAAAACGAGCTTTTGAGTGGGCCCATGAAACTCAAACGACACGAAAACGGCAGTATCGCCGCAAACGCTCATCTAAATTGGAGTTATTGGTTTCATTTTAATTGTGAATCTCTTTATACGTAATTGAATTCGAGTGGAATGAGAGAGCGAATTTGTTTATAGCTAAATGTGATAAATATATGCTACACGAAATTAAACAATTCTACGCTTCGCTCGCGAGTGGAACGAGAATTTTCAATTTTGGCTCTGGAGGGGGGTTGAGGAGGTCCTGTCTGTATGTCTGTCGCACCTGGATCTCGATAACGGTTGGGCGGATTTTAATGCAAGATAGCTCATTCGAACCGCAATGGTTGATTTAGGAGTAGTGAAAGAGCCCGATTTATGAATTTTTTCCCTTGGGAAAAGTTATGGGGCGAAATGACGTCATTTTGGCCCATTTTCGGGCACCCCCTCCAGTTTTTGCGACTTTTCTCAATCAGTAAACTTATAGGCAAATAAGGTGTCCTCAAACTAATAGGCCTATTCCATGTAGCTTTACCAGGGCTTTCCAATGATATATTTCCCAATCTGGAGTCTATAAGCTTATAGTTGGCGCCAAAATTCATATTTGGTGAAAAGTCGTGGAAAATGCACCGAAATGTGTGTTTTTTGTTGCTTTTAGTGTCGGATATGGGGTATTCTAGGCCACAAAGCTGATTGTTAGTGTCAAAAATATTGTGTAGCAAATATTTTTCACACTTCTACTTCACACTTGGTATGAAAAATGAGATTTTTCTCAAGTTTCGGTTTGAATTCTTTAACGTCACGCTCAATTTAGGATTTTACTGAATTATTAAATTGTTAGTTAATTGTTTTTGTACTCGTTGTATGATGTTTTGTCTACTGTATACGTTGGCTATCAAAAGAGGCGGGTGTTACTATGACTAATCACTCACGGTTTATATAATGCTGCACCCGCGTACTGTGCGTAGGCTTTGTTTGTGTGTGCTTTCTACAGCAGACTTCAGGGGATTGTTCTCACCACTCGAATTCTGGCTCGCAAGCGAGCTTCACTAGTAACCTAGTATATAAAAGTTAATGTAAAATAACGTAGTAAGAATATTCAAGCGGAAATAAAAAGGATATCCACAACTGTTCAAACAACATAGCTGATTTTCGCCTTATTCTGTTAGTCGATGCTCAGTTTACCCCTCTATTACATATTCAACATTCAGAATTCACCACCTTGGCGATGAGATCGAAGATCAAGTTAGTAAGCATATTTAGTCCATTTGCATACATTATGTCTCACGCCACAAATTCGATTAAGCAATCAGAAACCTAGCTAAACATGCCAAACTGAATCAAATATTTGGGGCTACAAGTTATTTTTGTCGGAACAAAATTTTCCTGGAGTTATTAATCGCAGGACATACTACCATTGCGAAGTTATTTTCACACAAAAAATTACCATTTTTCCAATAATAACTACTTTCATTGAGGTTTCTTTTTCATGCACCTTAAGGCATTTTTCTTTTCAATTTACAATAATCGTTATATATGTGGATTTTTGCGTCAGTTACCGTTATATAAAAATGTTACGATGAAACATTTTCAATTTATAATGTGCATTTACGACCAGAAATGAGTGTGAAAAATAGGTCGAAATTTCGATTGATTACCATTGACGGGAAATTTCGATGGCATACTAGCAAATGATCAGTAACAGAAATTTTGACAAAATAAATTCCTATGATCATCTTAAGTTTAGTTGCAAGTAGAGGCAGTTGTAGTTATTTAACCTCTCGGATATTTTTTGTCTTCAGGTATATCATCAAGCTTCAGTAGTGGCGCTACCTATGGCAACAATGCGGGGATAAGCGGTGGTAGTCGAAAACGTCCCCATAACTCAGATGATTTTTCAGCATCGTCACTTCAAGATAGCGATGGATATGTGTATGCAAATTTTTGAGCTGTTTTGATAGGAATTTGTTATTTTACCTATTGTCCTTAATACAATTCGTGTTAATTAAAGACTTAAGTGTTCAAGAATTCAAAAAGTATATTCAAGATCGCAAATCTTGAATATACTTTTTGAATTTGTAACACTTAAGTCTTTAATTAACACGAATTGTATTAAGGACAATAGGTAAAATAACAAATTCCTATCAAAAAAAATACTTAAGTATTGCATACACATATCCATCGCTATCTTGAAGTGACTGAAATAATGCTGAAAAATCATCTGAAACGACTGGGACGTTTTCGACTACCACCGCTTATCCCCGCATTGTTGCCATAGGTAGCGCCACTACTGAAGCTTGATGATATACCTGAAGACAAAAAATATCCGAGAGGTTAAATAACTACAACTGCCTCTACTTGCAACTAAACTTAAGATGATCATAGGAATTTATTTTGTCAAAATTTCTGTTACTGATCATTTCTCGTATGCCATCTAAATTTCCCGTCAATGGTAATCAATCGAAATTCTCGACCTATTTTTCACACTCATTTCTGGTCGTAAATGCACATTATAAATTGAAAATGTTTCATCGTAACATTTTTATATATGCATGCATTACGGTAACTGACGCAAAAATCCACATATATAACGATTATTGTAAATTGAAAAGAAAAATGCCTTAAGGTGCATGAAAAAGAAACCTCAATGAAAGTAGTTATTATTGGAAAAAATGGTAATTTTTTGTGTGAAAATAACTTCGCAATGGTAGTATGTCCTGCGATTAATAACTCCAGGAAAATTTTTTCGACAAAAATAACTTGTAGCCCCAAATATTTGATTCAGTTTGGCATGTTTAGCTAGGTTTCTGATTGCTTAATCGAATTTGTGGCGTGAGACATAATGTATGCAAATGGACTAAATATGCTTACTAACTTGATCTTCGATCTCATCGCCAAGGTGGTGAATTCTGAACGTTGAATATGTAATAGAGGGGTAAACTGAGCATCGACTAACAGAATAAGGCGAAAATCAGCTATGTTGTTTGAACAGTTGTGGATATCCTTTTTATTTCCGCTTGAATATTCTTACTACGTTATTTTACATTAACTTTTATATACTAGGTTACTAGTGAAGCTCGCTTGCGAGCCAGAATTCGAGTGGTGAGAACAATCCCCTGAAGTCTGCTGTAGAAAGCACACAAACAAAGCCTACGCACAGTACGCGGGTGCAGCATTATATAAACCGTGAGTGATTAGTCATAGTAACACCCGCCTCTTTTGATAGCCAACGTATACAGTAGACAAAACATCATACAACGAGTACAAAAACAATTAACTAACAATTTAATAATTCAGTAAAATCCTAAATTGAGCGTGACGTTAAAGAATTCAAACCGAAACTTGAGAAAAATCTCATTTTTCATACCAAGTGTGAAGTAGAAGTGTGAAAAATATTTGCTACACAATATTTTTGACACTAACAATCAGCTTTGTGGCCTAGAATACCCCATATCCGACACTAAAAGCAACAAAAAACACACATTTCGGTGCATTTTCCACGACTTTTCACCAAATATGAATTTTGGCGCCAACTATAAGCTTATAGACTCCAGATTGGGAAATATATCATTGGAAAGCCCTGGTAAAGCTACATGGAATAGGCCTATTAGTTTGAGGACACCTTATTTGCCTATAAGTTTACTGATTGAGAAAAGTCGCAAAAACTGGAGGGGGTGCCCGAAAATGGGCCAAAATGACGTCATTTCGCCCCAAACTTTTCCCAAGGGAAAAAATTCATAAATCGGGCTCTTTCACTACTACTAAAATCAAACCATTGCGGTTCGAATGAGCTATATAGCATCAAAATCAGCCCAGCCGTTATCGAGATCCAGATGTGACACACAGATAGGACCTCCTCAACCCCCCTCCAGAGCCAAAATTGAAAATTCTCGTTCCACTCGCGAGCGAAGCGTAGAATTGTTTAATTTCGTGTAGCATATATTTATCACATTTAGCTATAAACAAATAAATCGCTCTCTCATTCCACTCGAATTCAATTACGTATAAAGAGATTCACAATTAAAATGAAACCAATAACTCCAATTTAGATGAGCGTTTGCGCGATACTGCCGTTTTCGTGTCGTTTTAGTTTTCATGGGCCCAATCAAAAGCTCGTTTTGACGCAACCATGCACCGTAAATGATGATAACAACATTTAGACTACTCAGAGAATAAAGTACTTTACAAAATCGGAGCGGATGTGGTGATATTGCCGGTTTCGTGTATTTATTTTGGGTCTCTGAGACCCATTTAAAAACCCATTTTGATCCAAATCGCATGTCCGAAAAATCACATTGACTGTATCTTGACAGCCGGTGTTGATATCCGAGTTATTGGCTAATGTTGTCAACAAGTAAGCTCTATCTTTGCTACGCGGGGTTTTCGGACATACGATTTCGATCAAAACATTTTTAAATGGGTCTCAGAGACCCAAAATGACAAAACCGTAGTATCGCATCCGCTCCCATTTTGGGGAGTACTTATTCTCTGAGTAGTCTAAATGTTGTTATCATCATTTTACGGTGCATCGTCAAAACGAGCTTTTAGTGTGGGCCCCATAAAACTCAAACGACGCGAAAACAGCAGGTTATCACAGTAAACGCTAGTCTAAATTGGAGTTATTGGTTTCATTTTAATTGTGAATCTCTATACGTAATTAAAATTCGAGTGGAATGAGCGAATTTGTTTATAGCTAAATGTGATAAATATATGCTACACGAATTAAACATACGCTTCGGCTACAAGTAAAACGAGAATTTTCAATTTTAGCTCTGAAAATTGAGAGTCCTGTCTGTATCTCTGTCGCACCTGGATTGTCCCTTCGGTTTTGATGCCGAGTAGTTCGAACCGCAAATAGTTTGGGTTAGGAGCGGTGAAAGAGCCCGATTTATGAATTTTTTTTCCTTGGGAACATCGGCATGGTCATTTCAGCCCATTTTCGGGCACCTCCCAGCTTTTCGACTTTTCTCAATCCGCCGGGCGGACTTAAGTCGCGGAATGAGGTGTCCTCGAACTAATCCACCTTCCAGTGTAGGCTTACCAGCTTTTCAATGATATATTTCCGGGTGTGGAGTCTATAAGCTTATCATTTGGCGCCAAAATTCGGTATTTGGTGAAAAGTCGTGGAAATGCACCCAAAAATGTTGTGCTTTTTGTTGCTTTTAGTCTGCATATAGGTATTCTAGGCCACAAAGCTGATTGTTAGTGTCAAAAATTGTTGTGTAGCAAATATTTCCACACTTCTACTTCACACTTGGTATATAATAAAAAATAGATTTTTCAAGTTTCGGTTTAAATTCTTTAACATTCACGCATTAATTTTTTACTGAATTATTAAATTGTTAGTTAATTGTTTTTGTACTCATTGTATGATGTTTTGTCTACTGTATACATACATATAGAACACTATAGTTTTCACGGTTTATCATGATGCTGCACCACTCTGTGCGTCATTATATATCTACACAGACTTTAAGAATATTCTCACCGTCAAATTCTGGCTCGCAGAGCAATTTTCACTGAAAAGCCTGGTATAAAAGTTAATGTAAAACAGTCATTGAGAATATTCAAGCGGAAATTAAAAAAGATATCAGTGTTTCAAAACAACATAGCTGGGCCTAATTCTGTTAGTCAATGCTCCACCTCTGCGTCTCAACATTCACTTGGCGTCAAAGGGTGGTGAGCATATTCATACCATTTGGTGCGTATGTCTCACGCCACAAATTCATTAAAACCTAGCTAAACATGCCAAACTGAATCAAATATTTTGGTACAAGTTGTTGTGGGAACAATTTTTTATAAAGTTATAATAGCTACCTCAAAGTTCACACAAAAATTACCATTTTTGCCAATCATGACTACCTTTAGTTGAGGTTTATTTTTCATCAGCCTAACTTTTCAATTTACAATAATCGTTATATATGTGGATTTTTGCGTCCATTTATATGAAAATGTTACAATGAACTTTTTTATTTTATAGTACGATTTACCAGAAATGAGTGTGGGTCGAAAGTCGATTAGTTACTAGACGAAAATTTCGAAAATCATACTAGCAAATGATCAGTAACAGAAATTTTGACAACAAAATAAATTCCTACGATCATCTTAAGCTTAGTTGGGGCAAGATTGAAAACAATTAGTTTCAAGTTATCATTTTATTTAATCACACGTGGAACAAATTTAACCCCACGCGTAGCTAGTATATCGCAAGCAAGAGTGAAACGGAGCGAGCGTGATTTCATTTTTCAGGTTATCATTTTATTTAATCACATGTGGGAACAAATTTCACCCCACGCGTAGCTAGTATATCGCAAGCAAGAGTGAAACGGAGCGAGCGTGAGTTCATTTTTAAGTTATTTTATTTAATCACATGTAACATGCTGTGTTTGATGTATATACCACCCCAAAACCCATTGAACCATGAACCCAATGAAAATTCCAAAACTTAGTCGACCTTAAACATATCGAAAACAACTGACAAAGCATCAAGTATTTGTTCTGTTGTCTATATAACCAAACCACCGTATCCAGCCTGCCGAAAAACCTACATAGACAATTCTTAATGACCTATATACAACACGTAACCAAACAACTGACGACAGACAATATTCTGGAAAACCAGTTTTTTTACCCTTAACCCATTGGAATCCCCTGTTCATCCAGTCAGTGAAACACATAAGGATCTAATTCAAATCGCAAATCTTGAATATACTTTTTGAATTCTTGAACACTTAAGTCTTTAATTAACACGAATTGTATTAAGGACAATAGGTAAAATAACAAATTCCTATCAAAACAGCTCAAAAATTTGCATACACATATCCATCGCTATCTTGAAGTGACGATGCTGAAAAATCATCTGAGTTATGGGGACGTTTTCGACTACCACCGCTTATCCCCGCATTGTTGCCATAGGTAGCGCCACTAC